>UESW01004495.1:657007-728545 GCA_900491605.1 Calamus simplicifolius
ACTTTTCATAAAACATAATTAATTTAAGAAAATAAAATAATAATAATAATACATAAAAAAATAAAAATAATAAAAATAGTAATAATTTTTGCAAGTTAAAAATTATAAATGAGATGAGAAGGCACAATGAGATAGAGTGAAAATCTTTATGTTTATATTCTTTCCATTCTCATAATGGATATTGCTAATATATATATATATATATATATATATATAGACCTTCTAAGGAAATGGAGAAGAATAGATACTCACGAACTTAAAAAAGGAAATTGCTCGTCCCTAAATCCTACCTCTCATTGAGTCATGGTGAGCTATTCCCTGAATTTCAATAAGCTAACCATTTGTTTGCTTCTTGGAATTTAGAAGATGCGCTTTGTCCACAGAAAAAAAAAAAAAAGGAACTGGATCTCAATTAACCTTTTTGACTGATTCTATGAGTAAAAAATAGAAAGTTTGCCCTTGCCACAAACATGATATGATTGTACAAAGCCTTTATACAATAATTGCGTGATTGAAGAAATGAAGATGAAATCTTGCAAGCTGAGATGGGCAAGCGCGCAATTAATCACATGCATTTATGTATTATACTCAAATTAATAATTAATGCATGCTATTATCAAGGGTCAAGACGCGAGACATACTAGCAGAAACCGGATTTCGAGGAATTTAATCTAAATAATTCCCATTCCAACGAGCTAAGAACTCCTCGTCCCGCACGGGATTCAGGCGCCCCGTCCAACGACGCCTAAAATCTCGAGAAAGGCTGGCATCGGCGAGGGCAGCAGCCCGGCAACTGGATCGCAACGCCATCCCATTAATAATAAACCAAGGTCATTAATGCAAGCGCAAAAAGCAAGGCCGGTGTCTACTTACTGAAGTCCCGTTCGTTCACTTGGGATCTCTTTGGGTAGAGAAATAAAAAATTATTATTATTATTATTTGAATAAGAAAAGAAAATAAGATAATAAGATTTATAAAATATTTTTATTTTTAATTTAGACGTAAAAAAAAACTCCTAAAGGAGAAAAGAGAAGGATGAATCACTATCGTTCACTTTTGCCTTCTTATTCCATCTCTCTTCTCCAAACAAAATTTTTTTTATTATGATTTTTCTTCCTTGACCTTCGTTTAGTTGACTGCCAAATGCCCGACACCTTGCTTCCGAAAGTCTCATTCACTCATATCATGCCTCGAACGAATAAATCTTATAATATTTTTTATAAATTAATTACTTTAAATTTATTAAGATTTATAAAATTAATTACTTTAATTTATTAAGAATTAATACTTTTATGGATATTTACAGAAAGGAGCTTATATGGAAAGTGCTCATTTTTGGAGTTCAATAATGCAGATCGGACTCGGTTTGCCTAAAAAGGAAGAAAGAAATAATTTCGCATAATTCCTGGTGCAAAATAAGGAAGGTAATGTTGAACGGATGGCTGAGAACTTTTCTCATAATATCTAAATAATCTTGAGCATCCGATTGACTCCAACTTTGACTAGAAGAAAATCCTAGATGGACTCTATAAAAAGAGGACCTCATGCAGTATTTGGGAGGAGTTTTCCTACAAAGCTTATTTTATTCTTCTTTTATTTAGATTATTATATTTAGGAGAGAAAATTATGAAAGGGATGCTGGCAACAGCAATGCATGACTAGATTCCTTCAACTTGGGCATGACTAGATTCTTCAACTTGGGATGATGAAGCCTGTAATCAGGTTTTATCTTTCTTTTTGTTCTTAATTTCTATGCAATAAAAATTATGCGCTTTTTTATTATATCTTTTAAGTTATTTTCTGATCGAGTTTTTTTTGTTCTTAATTTCTATGCAATAAAAATTATACTCTTTTTATTATATCTTTTAAGTTATTTTTCTGATCGAGGTTTTGATCTGGCATACACGGCCTATACCCTCTATCGACATACCATGATCTCAGGATACGGTACGTGCTTAAGAGAAACATATTGTAGTATGGTAGATTAAACCTTAACCTTGCAATTATTAGATAGTTTATACTCTAAGCGGACGTATCGTGATCTTCTGATACGGTCTATGCCTGACAAGAGATAAATTATTCTAATTTTAAACTTGTAAAAATTATTACTATTGCAACATTAAAAAAAGAAGATAAAACATGTTTGCATGGTGGATTCGAATTCCTGGGTTACTTCTCCTGTTATTTGAATTTCATTAATTAATTAGTTGTTATCTTTTAATAATCGTTATTCTTAATATAATCTCTATAAATAATTTTCTTTTATCTTTCATAAAATAATTACCTTTGATCCTCAAGGATACGATCCAGATTCACCATTAGCTATAGTAGTTAGTAGGTTTTATTGTTGACCGCCAATGACAGCGATCAAATTTTGGCGCCGTTGCCGAGGATCCAGGCATGATTAGTTCAAAAAAAAAAAAAAATAAAAACATAATTACAATTTTTTTCTTAATTTTATTCTTATTTTTAATTTTTTTTATTGTTTCATTATTATTCATGCTTCTATATAAAAAAGAATGAATTTTTTTTTTGAATAGTTATTGCTCTCTTTCTTTTATTGCTTTTTTTAGTTACCTTAATTGTTAGACTTTTTTAACATAAAAAAATTACTTTCCTTCTCATCACAAATCCACTTTTAACCTAATCAAATTTTCTTTTAATGAACTTACCTTAAAAAAAACCTGAAAGAAAACCCTAAGACACTTTCCATAAAACATAATTAATTTAAGAAAATAAAATAATAATAAAAATACATAAATAAAAATAAAAAATAAAAAAATATTTTATTTCTATGCTTAGATTGACTTGGGTAAATTTATTTTCTACGAAACTCAAAATTTTTCAACGACATCTCATAATTTATTAGAAAATTAGAAACTTAATCATAAATATCTAAAAAAAGTAATTAGATTAATTTTATTTGATAATTTTAAGAACTGGACATCTGCTTGTTGCATAGCATTTTCATAATTAACTTGGCACAAACCTTTAATCAAGATAAGATGGAGAGTTGATCATTCTTCCTTGGCCCACAAATCATATCCTTCATTTTGCATTAACCCAAGCCTTTAACTCTAAAATTAACTAGATGTCAGCCCTAAGGAACTCGAGCACAATAGTACAAGACACCCGAAAGAGTTGGACCGGGTCGGGATTGACTGATTAACTAGTGTCTAGAAAAGGAAAGGAAAGTGGTTACTTAATTGGTTCCGTTCGCTTACCTAGTAAGCGATGGGAGGACTCCCACTGACCTTACCCTTAATTGGCTAGTTGATTAGTTAATTTTTGTCTTAGAAGTTAGGAGCTGTCTAGATCTAAGTTAAACCTAGGGTAGAGAGTCTAATCTTTGTTAACTTGATTACTAATAATTATTAAACTATAACTAAATTATCCTTCATTGCTCTTAGTTCTAGGAATCTTTTAGGATATTTTCTTTAGAATCTTCTTCTTTCTCTTCTATTATATTAGTTAAAAAAACTGAATTACTGTTTGCTTTAGAGTGTATTGGTAGGGTATATGCTTTGTCACCGATCATTACAACCCAACCTCATACTCTTAAACCCTGAAATAGAGAGAACTTGTAGAGCAAACAGAGCACATGTTATGGATCTTAATCAAGAAAATAATCCACCACGTTAATTGAAGGAGTACTTCGCCCCTTCACAATATACATATTCACCATGCATACAAGTACCCCCAATAGAGGCTGTTCAATATGAAATTAAGTTCAGTATAATCCAAATGTTACCAGCTTTCCATGATTTACAAATGAAGATCCTTATAAACATTTAGATGAATTCTGGAAATTTTCTCAACTATCAAGATTCAAAATTTCTCCGATGAGGCACTTAGGCTTAAGTTATTCCCTTTCTCCCTAAAAATAGAGCCAAGTATTGGTTAAATTCACTAGACATTATAATTTCAACTTGGGACCAACTTCAGAGGGAATTTCTTAAGAAATACTTTCCTATAGGAAAACAAATCAAATTAGAAAAGCCATAACCAATTTTTCTCAGTTAGAAGGAGAAATGTTTCATGAAATGTGGGAAAGATTAAAAGAATTAACTAGGAAATGTCCATATGCAATACCTAAATGCAGTTAGTTCAATGTTTTTATGATAGATTGTCAGAAAGGCATCGACAAATGGTGGATGCCTCATGTGGAGGAATATTTATGCTAAAAAATGAATATGAGGCATGGCAGCTTTTTAAAACTCTAAGTGAAAATTTCTGGTACCACATGTCTGCTGCCCGTAGAGATCCTCCCACAGAACCTAAGAGAGGGGGAATAAACAACATAGGTCAGTCTATAGACATCTATATCAAAATTGATGAACTATCCCAAAAACTTGATCGAATTCTACAAGTTGGAAACACTTCTTTCCCATCTACTCAATTACATTAGGTTTGTATAATCTGTTCGAGTCCAACCCATTCTATAGGTGAATGTCCAGCCGCATACCAATTTCCTGATCTTATTCAAGAGCAAGCCTACCAAGCCTAAACCCGAATGGCTCTAGACCAGAAAATGGTCCATATTCTAATACTTATAATCCTACCGAGCAAAATCATCCAAATTTTTCATGGAAACCCCAACCTATCATCATTCAACATCAATTAGGCCTAACCATCAGGAGACCCAATTCAGAAGCATATCGTATGCTAAATATCCAAGTGCTCCTCAACCTCCATCAAATAATCATGATCCTACTTTCGAAGAGAAGGTGTTACAAGCATTGAAAGGTCTAGAAATGAATACTCAACTTCTTCACTCACACACACAATCTATTACAAAACTAGAAACCCAGATAGGTCAACTAGCCACAGTATTCAGTGAAAGAGAATGGGGTAAGCTACCGAGTCAGCCCGAAGCTAATCCTAGGAATCTAAACATCCAAGGATCCAAACAAGGAGCCCAGATTAACCAACTAAGTTTCATTCATACATTAAGATCTGGGAAACAAATAGATAATCAGGTGGATACATATGAAGAAGAAGAATTAGAAGTTCCACCACTTGAACAACTTATTAAGCTGGATTAGCCCGAAACACCTGAGGCATCAGAGTCTAATGTAATGCCTAACCCACCAGTTGAGCCCATGTCAGAAGAAGATAAATAAAAAATTAGGGTTATAGCACCATTCTCAAATAGACTTAAGTCTAATCAAAATTCAGCCCAATTTGATAAGATTTTGGAGGTCTTTAAGCAAGTTAAAGTGAACATCCTCTTACTGGACATGATCCAACAAGTCCCAGCCTATGCCAAATTCCTTAAGGATCTATGTACCAAAAAGAAGACCCAATGTGCCCAAGAAAGCCTTTCTAGCAGCCAGTGTGAGCTCTTATATATCAAACCACATGCCAGTAAAATACAAAGATCCAGGTCATCCACTATTTCATGCATTATGGGGAACACCCTCATAAATAGGTGTTGCCCAGATGTAGCAACCCAAGAGGGGGATGAATTGGGTATTTAAAATTAATTACTAGCGCAGATATGTGCTTAATCACTAGTTAAAAATTAGTTCATAGCGGTGAAGTGGAGTGCAGGAAACAAAATCACATAGAATAAGCAATCACAAACACAAGACGGTTTATAGTGGTTCGGTGCCAAACTCGGCTCCTACGTCCACTCCCCAAAAACCTTTGGGAATTTTACTAATCGTATCACAATGATTACAACCCTAGCCTTCCCGGCTAGTCCACTTATTTCACAGCACAAGGCAGCCAAACCCCTAGCCTTCCCGGCTAGTCCTCTTATTTCACGGCACAAGGAAGCCAAACCCTAGCCTTACCCAGCTAGTCCTCTTGTTTAACGGCACAAGGAAGCCAAACAACAATCTAGGGTTATCCTTAACCTTATTACAAGAAATTTCAGAATAGATAACAGATAGCTCCTAACTTGAGCAAATATTCAAAGAATACTTTACAAATTTGAAGCAAATCTTTAGCAATGAATGTGGATCTCCGAGGTAGCTAAAACTTTGAATGCTTCACCGGATTTGGATGACTTGAGCAGTGATTGAGATTTGTCAACTTCAAAGCATAAGAACTTGCTTTCCAACACTCAAAAAATATGCAATGAACACTCTCTTCTTGATTTCTTTCTCCTCTTTTTCTTTTTCAGATTCATCAAAATTCGTCATTGTGTTCCTCTGATTACATCTATTTAAACCAAAAAAATATGTCTTAGATATATTGGTAATAAGAGGAAATTAAAATGGAAGAAAAATGTAACTGTTTGAAATTATTTCCCTAAGCATTGATTGCATTTAATCCTTTGATGAAGAAAGATCTCTGTCAAACACCAAAAGAAAAAAGTCAATAATTATGAGAATGGAAATATAATTAAAGAGAGAGAGAGAGAGCATGAAAGAGTTTAGAGAGGTGGTTGGCTGTAATTAATTTTAGCAACTCCTTGAAAAATGTCCGGCCATGGAAAAGGGAGAAGAGGCCCCAAAGCTAACTAAGCAAACAAAGCTAGCTAGCTAGCTAACAAGACTCCACGGCAAGAAGAAATCAGCCAAAACAAAAGGAAATAAAGTAGCTAGCCAACAAGCTAGCTTAATCCATTATGCACACGTTTAGAAAAACAACCAGATAAAGTAGTTAGCTCTAGATAAAGTAGTTAGCTCTAGAGCTAACTCAATGAAAAGATTTCATGCAGTAAGAGAAAAGTAGTTAGCTATTTAGCTAACTCAATGAAATTTGATGCGGCAAGGAGGGATGAAATGATTAAAGTAGTTAGCTCCCCAACTAACTAGATAAAAAGTAAAGTGCTTCATGATAAAAATAGTAGCTTCCTAGCTAACTCAATGAAAAGTTTTCATGCGCCTAGGGAAGAGAAATGATAAAGTAGTTAGCTTTCCAGCTAACTAATAAAAGTTAACTCTATCATGATAAAAGTAGTTAGCTTGTTAGCTAACTCCATTCAAAATTTCATGCGCCTGGGAGGATAAAATGAATAAAGTAGTTAGCTGCTAAGCTAACTGGTTTTAACATGCATTCAGCTAAGGAGAAAACCTTACAGTAGTTAGCTAATAAGCTAACTCAATTTAAATTTCATGTGAACCGCCCAAGGAGAAGCTAGCTCTCCAGCTAGCTTGCTTTGAAGTCCATTCGGCCAAGAAGAACCTGCAAGAAAAATTTAGCTTTAAGGGATAACAAGTTAACTAAAAAGAGAAGGGAAGTTAGCTCACAAGCTAACTCAATATCAAGTCCATTCGGCCAGCCTGTTAAAAGAAAGAATAGCTAGCTAACTAAGAGATCCAGCTAACTGATGGAAGGGACAAGCTAGCTCACAAGCCAACTTATTTTATGCATGGTTCGGCTAGGCTCACTGTGAAAGGGAAATAGCTAGCTAGCAAGTGGAGGAAGCTAGCTAACATAGTCATGCAATCAACCAAGGAATAATGGATCAATTAGCTATATTCAAGATAAGAGAAAACAAGCTTCCATGTAACAAATACAATTTTGCTTGATAAGGCTAACCTGTACGACACTTGTACATCCCTACAATAATTTTAATTTCCATAATAAACTTAGTCTTAATTATTTTGTAATCATCAAAATCAATCTAGGGGCCAACAATAGGGCTTATTAGACTTAGGGGTAAGTGTTAATATATTGCCATACTCTGTATAAGCAACTAGGGTTAGGAGAACTAAAGCCTACGAAAATGATCCTACAACTAGTTGATCACTCTTTGAAAGTACCCAAGGGAATAGTAGAGGATGTATTGATCAAAGTTGGTAACTTTATCTACCCATTGGACTTTGTGATTTTAGAAACTGAATCGGTGATAAACCCAAAAAGCCACATCCCAATGATTTTAGGTAGACCATTTTTGGCCACAGCTAATGCCCTAATCGAAATTGATCTCTAATCAATTGATAATATTTTTAATCTTACCAATACACATCAAACGAGCACTCAAATTATGTTCAGGATACTGGTTATGATCCAATTGACCTTAGTGATGAAAAGCTTGACCTAGAAACCTGCATAAACCAAGATGGGAGCAAATTAATGAGGTTGCTATAATTGATGAAAAATCAAGATGAAAACTTCCAACTGAACCACTAGAGAAAGTACCTGAACCATTACCCAAACCATCAATAAAGGAAGCACCCAAATTAGAACTAAAACCACTTTCCAAGCATCTCAACTATGCATATCTAGGTCCATCAGAAACCCTGCCTATGATTATTTCAACCGACTAGATTCCTCACAAGAAGAAACTATTGAATTAGAATAAAGAAGCGTTAGAATGGACCATGGCTAACATAAAAGGGATTAGCCCCTCGATCGTTCAACATATTTACTTAAGGAAGAAAACCAAGCCTATAAGAGACCCCAAAGAAAATTAAACCAACCATGGAAGGAAGGAAGATCATCAAAGTCCTTGATAATGGTAATCAAAGTGAGCCATGACGTCTGGCTGAAGACGTAAAACTTAGCGCTTTTTGGGAGGCAACCCAAAATTTTTACGTTCTAACCTTTATTTCATGATTCTTATTTTTAATAATAAGAATACTCCGCACGGTCACTCCTAACATTACACCAGGCATATCTCGTCCAGATGGTGTTTCTTCTTGTTTTATTCTTTCTTACTTCATTGAGGACAATGAGAATTAAGTTGGGGGAAGAGAAACATTTTTGAAAACACCTTGGCATTTTTTAAAAAAATTTAAAATTTTTATAAATCATGTGCTGAAAGAAATTCTTGAGCAAATTAACTAGGAAAAGGTAATAGAGTTAAAAAGTATTGGCTAATTACTGTAGAGAACCAAGGAGTAGACTAGCTGGTCAGACTTCTAGTAACCTACTTAGGTCATCTAAAGGCTATTAGCACTTCATTGTATATGCACACTAACAAGGTAAATTAGGTATTAGTTGTAAGGTCAATTGGAGATTCAATTATTACTGAAAATTGATAATTGATATACACCCCAATGAGAAAAACTTGAATTTAAGAAAAAAGCTACCTGCTTGATAAAAAAATAAAAAATAAATAAATAAAAATATATATGAATAAAAAGAAAAATAAGTCTAAACATTGGTTTTCATCGAGTAACCGGGCACCTTGCCTAAGTAAGCATTGTTGTTCGCATCAAAAAATGGGCAATGTAAAGATATCGCTAAAAAAATTAAAAAAATAATAAATAAAAATATATCAGGCAGTGTGAAAGCTACCTCAGATCATGTCCTTAATTTGAGGGTATATAAAAAATTGATCAAAGTAAGTGATAAGAGAAGATACCATTGTTTCTTACAAGCTAGTACTGAAATGCTAAGTTAATCATCACAAACATAATGCTGCAGATCTATATGAACTCTAGAAAGTTTTTGATAGTTCTAACTGCAAAATTTACTTTAAAAACAATACTTAGTTAGTGATACTAGCTAGCTTCTTTCAACCTTAAGCCTAGATTTAATTTTGCAAAAGAGAATTTTAGTGAAGCATGGTTTTATTTTAATTACATTGCTAAGGGACTAGCAATGATTAAGTTGGAGGGTGTGATAAGTCTATTTATTATCCTAATTTAACTATTAAAATAAATATTAATTATTTTAAATTTATTAAGAATTGATACTTTTTATGGATGTTTGCAGAAAATGAGCTTATAGATGGAAAGAGCTGATTTTTGGAGTTTAACGATGCAGACGGTACTCAAATCAGGACTCGGTTTGCCTAAAAAGAAGAAAGAGATGATTTCGCATGATTCTCGGTGCAAAATAAGGCAGGTAATATTGAACGGATGGCTGAGAACTTTTTTTATAATATATGAATGATCTTGAGCACTCGATTGACTACACTTTGACTAAGAGAAAACCCTAGATGGGCTCTATAAAAGGAGGACCTCATGCAGTATTTGGGAGGAGTTTTTCTACAAAGCTTATTTTATTCTTCTTTTATTTAGATTATTATATTTAGGAGAGAAAAATTATGAAGGGGATGCTGGCAGCAGCAATGCGTGGCTAGATTCCTTCAACTTGGGATGATGATGAAGCCTGTAATCAGTTTTATCTTTCTTTTGTTCTTAATTTCTATGCAATAAAAATTATGCTTTTTTTATTATATCTTTTGAGTTATTTTTTTGATCGAGGTTTTGATCTGGCATACATGGTATGTACCCTCTATCGACGTACGTGATCTCAGGATACGGTATGTGCTTAAGAGAGATAGATCGTAGTATGGTAGATTAGATCCTTAACCTTGCAATTATTAGATAGTTTATACTCTAAGCGACATGCCGTGATCTTCTGATACGGTCCGTGCCTGACAAAAGATAATTTATTCTAATTTTAAATTTGCAAAATATTACTATTGCAACATTAAAAAAAGAAGATAAAACTGTTTGCATGATGGATTTGGATTCCTGGGTTACTTCTCCTGCTATTTGAATTTCATTAATTAATTAGTTGTTATCTCTTAATAATTGTTATTCTTAATATAATCCTCTATAAATAAATTTTCTTTTTATCTTTCATGAAATAATTACCCTTGATCCTTGAGGATACGATCCAGATACACACTAGCTATAGTAGTGAGTAGGTTTTATTTTTGACTGCCAACGACAGCGATCAAATTTCCTTTTTTTTTGTTTCATCACATTAACAGGACCTAGTGAACATATTTATTTGGCTGCTGATGTAACTCTAGATACTTCTTAATAATTTCTTAAAGCTGATGTGTTTCACTCACACAAACACACACACACATAGTATGTGATGCCCCTCTCAATAGTCCCACATCGAAAAATTGGGAGTTGGTTGAGTGGTTTATATGTAGTAAAGCAAGAAGGACAAGGCACCAATTGGATCCCTTTTGAGCTGTGGTGGCCCAAGTTGGTGTGGGCCTTGTCCGTCTTGCTTTCTTGTAACGAAACGGGTCCGTGGATGCTGCCGGCTCGGGGCCCAGGTCATTACAATATGGTATCAGAGCCACGCACTAGCTTATCTAAGAAAGATTCCTTCCACATTATCATGGCACTTGTTGCGCATTTTGATTTAGAGTTGTGACAAATGGATATAAAAACTGCATTTCTCAATGGAGATCTAGAGAAAGAGGTTTATATGAAACAACCTGAAGGTTTTTCCTCTAGTGATAATGAGCAATTAGTATGCAAGCTTAAGAGATCTATATATGGATTGAAACAAGCCTCTCGACAATGGTACTTAAAATTTCATGATGTGATTTCTTCATTTGGATTTGTAAAGAACATCATGGATCAATGTATATACCAGAAGGTCAGTGGGAGCAAAATTTATTTTTTGATTCTATATAAAGATGATATTTTACTTGCAACCAATGATAAAGGTATGTTACATGAGGTAAAACAATTTCTCTCTAAGAATTTTAACATGAATGATATGGGTGATGCCTCTTATGTCATTGGCATTAAAATTCAGAGAGACGGACTTCGAGGTGTTTTAGGTCTATCTCAAGAAACCTATATCAATAAAATTTTAGAGAGATTTTGGATGAAAAATTATTCACCAAGTATAGCTCCCATAGTCAAGGGTGACAGATTCAATTTGGGTCAGTACCCAAGGAATGACTTTAAGAGGAAAAAAAAAAAAACACTCCATATGCCTCATCTGTTGGTAGCTTGATGTATGCTTAGGTCTATACAAGACCTGACATATCATTTGCAGTTGGGATGTTGGGGAGATATCAGAGATAGCATAGTCATCCAGGTTTAGACCACTGGAGAGCTGCTAAAAGGTCATGAGGTACATATTTGATTACTACCTCTACTATATATATATATATATATATGCAAGCAGAGTTCATTGCTTGTTTTGAGGCTATATTGCACGGTGTATGATTGAAGAGTTTCATCTCAGGTCTTAGAATTGTTGATTCTATTGCTAGGCCAATTAAATTGTACTATGACAATTCAGCTGCTATATTTTTGGCTAAAAAATCATAAGAGTGATAGTCGAAGTAAACACATCGATATTAAGTATTTAGCTATAAAAGAACGTGTTAAAAAAATAAAGTGGTCATAGAACATGTTAGTACTGAATTGATGATAACTGATTCTTGACTAAAGGCATGCCAATTAAGAATTTTAAGGATCATGTGGTACGAATGGGAGTTGATCCCATAATATAATTTAGTTGCATGGACAACTACTTGTACAATGAAACTCTTTTATGGTTGTGATGGTTTTCACATTCAGTTATTTAGTGTACACATTTATTTTGTGATGAGCATCATTAAGTTGGACCTAGAATAAACATGGGGTTTATTCATTAAGTTATATGGGTTTATGTTTGGGAAATATAATACATTGTGATACATGGTAAATAATACTCGATTTTAAGAGGACCTATTGCCATGATTCATGTATTATGTTTCTTACTATAGTAATAGAATATACGGACCAAGTGGGAGAATGTTGGTTTTTCTCCATTAAGCATATCGGTTAGATACGATTAAGGTGGATTAAGGTGGTCCTATATTCGAAAAATATTGAGGGATTACATGAATTCAAATTTTGAATTTGAATTCATGATTAAGATAAGAATCCCTCAACCATATCCGTTTAAAGCGCCCTCTGTGATGGACAGATAAAGCATAAAGAAATATAAAAATGGGAAGATCCCTATGCCTGGTCTTATCGAGAAAGTTTACACCATCGCTGAGAGAGACCGCAAGGTATGGAAGCCTCATCTGGAAGAAAAATCAAGAGCAATGGCTGGAGGTATTTATCGATCATGATTTCTTTATTATTTATGATAAATATATTGTCACATATTTTGCATATATGATAGGGATCAATATATTTAGTTTCAGTCTATCAATTAGACCAAATTGAATCAGAAAGGAGTGCCCTTGCATTGAAATGCCGCTCATATGATGATAAACTAGGACTGCTTAAAAAGCAGCTTGAAGCTAATGAGAAGCACAGAGCTGAATATTTGAAGTGCTATGAGGAAGCTATCAGTGATAAGCAAAAATTCTCCAAGGAGTACAACAGTCGTATTGCAAATCTGCATAGTAAATGCAGCACACTGGAGGAGCGTTGCATGAGTATTGCAAAAGATCTTGATCTTACAAGACAGGAATCCTCTGATTGGAAAAATAAGTACGAAGAAAGCTGTTTAGAGTTGAAGGCTGAAGAAGATAGGTTTAAAGCTAAACTTGTGGCTCTGGAGTCCAGGTTAAGTGCTGCCGAAGGGAGATTGGCTGCTACTCGTGAGCAGGCAGAATCTGCTGAGGAAGAGGCATCGGAATGGAAGCGGAAGTATGATGTTGCTACTGGAGAAGCCAAAACAGCTTTGGAGAGAGCAGCATCAGTGCAGGAGCGCACTAACAAAAAAGCACTAGAAAGGGAAAATGCATTAAGGGCAGAATTCTCTGTCCAGTTGGTGGAAAAGGTTGGACATCCATTCTTTCACCTCTTGCCTATCCTACAAATTAAGTTCAATCCTTATATGTTGCTGTTGATGATAGGAAGAGGAAATCAAGAACTTCAATGCAAAGTTTGATTCTACTGAGAATGGTAAAAGTTCTTTGGTTTCTCAGTTTGAGGTAAAATTTAGGTCTTCAGAGAACTGTTGTTTATTTTTTCATTCTCCTTTTAAATGAATTCTGCATTTCTTTTATTTCATGCAACTAGACGGTGATGATTGCCAATTCATCCCATTTATCTATAGGCCGCTCAGAAAAAGTTGGAGGGCCATGAGTTGGAAACTTTGACCTTGAAGGATGAACTAAAGAAGTTAAATTCAAACTTGGATTCTATGAAAGCTAAAGCTCAGTCATATGAGAGGGAAGCCAAAATTCTGGAACAAGAAAAGAACCATCTTCAAGAAAAGTATGTTGCTGAATGCAAGAAATTTGAGGACACGGGAGAGAGGCTCAAGGTTGCTGAAAGGGAAGCAAAGAGAGCAACTGAGTTGGCTGATACTGCTTGGACAGAAGTGGTTGCTGCTCAGAAGGAGAAGAGTGAAATGCAGCGACTCGCAATGGAAAGATCAGCAATAATTGAAAGAGTTGAACGGCAGGTTGATAGCTTGGAGCAAGAGAAAGTGAAGCTGATGGGTGAAATAGAGACGTTGCATCAATCTGAAATGGATGCCACGTCCAAGGTAACATTACTTGAGAGAAGGGTTGTTGAGAGAGAGAAAGAAATTGAGGATCTATTGAGTCAGAGCAATGAACAAAGGTCCAACACAGTGCAAGTGCTCGAGAGTCTACTGGCAACAGAACGTGTGGCTCAAGCTGAGGCCAACAGCAGATCTGAGGGCTTGTCCTTGCAGCTGCAAGCCGCTCAAGGCAGACTAGATGCGCTCCACCAGGAGCTTATGTCTGTTCGTCTAAATGAAACCGTATTTGATAGCAAGGTTAGGACTGCTTCTCATGGGAAACGGTTGAGAGTCTGCGGAACAAAATCTGTCCAAGATATGGGGATTGATGNTGAACTAAGTAAGATAACACGTTTATCTAAAAACTAAAAGCTTATATTTGGTACAGTTGTGAGAGAGACAGCGGATAGCTATCAAAGGTTAATTAACAATAGCATAGATATATATATATATTATATATATATATATATATATATATAGTTGATCCTCAATGACTATTGTTAGAAGGCTAACTATCAGCTAGCTCTCAATAACTGTATTAAATACAATCTTTATAAAGATGTGCATGCACTAGAAAAAATTTCACCATCCAACTACCATGCACTAATTAATTTGCGAGAGAACTACCCAGATGAAGATTTCACAGAGCGAAAAAACATTCAGTATCTAAACCCCAAACGGTTGTTATGCACTAGTCTAGATAAGCAGAGATCCCATATGTATGAATTATTTTTGAATAGATCTAACATATTACGTACGTAAAAATAAAAATAATGCATGAAAGTAAAGCTTTAAGTTTAGCCACGAGAGATCAAATTTACTCGGGTCATTAGTTACTGTAACCGCATGACCGACAGGAATACAGGACTCGGATATATCAGCTTGTGACGTGCCGAAAAGTTTGAATGACATGCATTATGGGTCATGAATGGGTTGATAAATTGATCGGAGGACTGCACGGGCTACTGGCAAGACTGTCGCATGCTTTGTACGTACATCAGCTGCCAACAGAGGAGAGAAAAGCATGATGAGATGAGATGAGATGTGGGAGCGTTCGTTCTTTGCAGGAAGGAAAAAAGGGCTCAGAGCGCTCCGCTCGCTCGCTGCTTTACAACTACTTTGGAACAGAGTTGCCGCGTTATTTGTATTTATTGCCATCGACGAGGATCGAAAGCGCTGGCAGAGTAATGGAAGGGAACATCGATCCACTTGGAACATGGGGCTTCGCTGGCTGCCTGCCATCCTCTCTATAACCCTATGCAAAACTTTAAATATATTCTTTATTTAGAACGTACATCAGACAACTGATATCGATGTGCGACCTGCAACTCTTGCCTCGAATCGATTGATTAAATCGGTTGAATCAAAATTTGAAAGTTAAATTGGTACGATTCTAACATAAAACTAGATAGGTAAGTGATACATAACAACTCGATAAACCCATCTGATTCACTTATGAACCGATCAATCCTCATAGATTTTATTATCATTTTAATCTTAATTTTTTTATTAAAAATTTTTTTATTAATATAAATATATTTTTATATTAAATAATTAATCGATGATTCAACTAGTGACCCAGCGATTGAACCAATGATCCAATGATCCAAACCAGATTTAACAACTATGCTTGCACCCACTTTGAGGCCAGTCTGCGTCTGTCTGCTTTACTCACTGATGGAGCCAGTTGACCCCATGGAGAATAAAAAAAATTTTGGATGGCCCCAAAGGCCGACGGCTCCAAGACCGACGGCCTCAAAGGCCGGCACCTCGAAGACCGACGGCCCCAAAGGCCGACGGCTCCAAGGCCGACGGCTCCAAGACCGACGGCCCCAAAGGCCGACGGCTCCAAGGCCGACGGCTTCAAGACCGACGGCCTCAAAGGCCGGCACCTCGAAGACCGACGGCCCCAAAGGCCGACACCTCCAAGACCGACACCTCTAACACCGACGGCCCCAAAGGCCGACACCTCCAAGACCGACGGCTCTAAGACCGACGGCCCCAAAGGCCGACACCTCCAAGACCGACGGCCCCAAAGGCCGACGGCTCCAAGGCCGACAGCCCCAAGACCGGCACCTCCAAGGCCCGCACCTCCAAGACCGACGGCCACAAAGGCCGACGGCTCCAAGACCGATGGCTCCAAGGCCGACAGCCCCAAGACCGGCACCTCCAAGGCCGGCACCTTCAAGACCAACGGCCTCCAAGGCCGACACCTCCAAGACCGATGGCCCCAAAGGCCGGCACCTCCCGGCCCCCGGCATCTTCCCAGCTGGCCCCGGCGTGTCCAAGCTAGACGGCCCCGGCACCTCCCGGCCCCGGCATCTTTCCAGCCGGCCCTGGCGTATCCAAGCTAGGCGGCCCCGGCACCTCCCGGCCCCGCACTTCCCAGTCGGCCCCGGCGTGTCCAGGCTAGGCGGCCCGGCACCTCCCAGGCGGCCCCGGCATCTTCCAGCCGGCCCCGGCGTGTCCAAGCTAGCCGGCCCCGGCACCTTCCCCAAGCGGCCCGGCATCTTCCTAGCCGGCTACGGCGTGTCCAAGCTAGGCGGCCCTGGAACCTCACAGGCGCCCCGGCATCTTCCCAGCCGGCCCCGGCGTGTCCAAGCCAGCCAGCCCCGGCATCTTCCCAGCCGGCCCCGGCGTGTCCAAGCTACGCGGCCCCGGCACTTTCCCAAGCGGCCCGGCACCTCCCAGGCGCCCCGGCATCTTCCTAGCCGGCCCCCTGCGTCTCCAAGCGAGTCGGCCCCGGCACTTCCCAGGAATTCCCGCATCTTCCCAGCCGGCCCCTACTTCTCCAAGCGAGTCGGCCCCGACACTCGGCCCCGGCGTCTCCAGTCCCGCCGAGTCGGCCAAGGCCATCCCCGGCCAGCCCAACTCGGCCCCGGCGTCTCTAGTTCCGCCGAGTCGGCTAAGGCCATCCCCGGCCAGCCTGACTCGGCCCCGGCGTCTCCAGCTCCACCGACCCGACACTTCCTCTGCCTCTCCAGTCCCGCCAAGTGGGCCAAGGCCATCCCCGGCCAGCCCGACTCGGCCCCGACGTCTCTAGCTCCACCGACCCGACACTTCCTCTGCCTCTCCAGTCCCGCCAAATGGGCCAAGGCCATCCCCGGCCAGCCCGACTCGGCCCCGGCGTCTCCAGTTCTGCCGAGTCGGCCAAGGCCATCCCCGGCCGACCCGACTCGGCCCCGGCACCTCCCGGCCTGGCACTTCCCAGTCGGCCCCGCGTGTCCAGGCTAGGCGGCCTGGCACCTCCCAGGCGGCCCCAGCATCTTCCCAGCCGGCCCCGGCGTGTCCAAGCTAGCCAGCCCCGGCACCTTCCCCAAGCGGCCCGGCATCTTCCTAGCCGGCCGCGGCGTGTCCAGCTAGGCGGCCCTGGAACCTCACAGGCGCCCCCGGCATCTTCCCAGCCGGCCCCGGCGTGTCCAAGCCAGCCAGCCCCGGCATCTTCCCAACCGGCCCTGGCGTGTCCAAGCTACGCGGCTCCGGCACTTTCCCAAGCGGCCCGGCACCTCCCAGGCGGCCCGGCATCTTCCTAGCCGGCCCCCTGCGTCTCCAAGCGAGTCGGCCCCGGCATCTTCCCAGCCGGCCCCTACTTCTCCAAGCGAGTCGGCCCCGACACTCGGCCCCGGCGTCTCCAGTCCCGCCGAGTCAGCCAAGGCCATCCCCGGCCAGCCCAACTTGGCCCCGGCGTCTCCAGTTCCGCCGAGTCGGCTAAGGCCATGCCCGGCCAGCCAGACTCGGCCAAGGCCATCCCCGGTTAGCCCGACTCGGCTCCGGCGTCTCCAGCTCCACCGACCCGACACTTCCTCTGCCTCTCCAGTCCCGCCAAGTGGGCCAAGGCCATCCCCGGCCAGCCCGACTCGGCCCCGGCGTCTCCAGCTCCACCGACCCGACACTTCCTCTGCCTCTCCAGTCCCACCAAGTGGGCCAAGGCCATCCCCGGCCAGCCCGACTAAGCCCGGCGTCTCCAGTTCCGCCGAGTCGGCTAAGGCCATCCCCGGCCGACCCGACTCAGCCCCGACGCCTCCAAGTCCTTCGACTCGGCCCCGGCGTCTCCAGTTCCCGCTAGATCAGCCCCAGTGGTTCAAGAAACCTGCCTCTCTGACATGCGCCGCCCGACAGCGCCAGACGCGCGCCACCTGATAGCGTCGGATCCAGCAACCCACTGGCAACGCTGGTGATGGGACAGGACCCACCAATCAGCGCAGATTCACGCAACTAAACTCGTAGACATCCCCTCCTCACGCAACCCCACGTGATCATGCCAGGGTCAACCCCTATAAAAAGGTGAATCCACTCACCAAACAGGTATGCGCGATAACCCCCAAAATCGCCATCTCAACTCTCAAAAAGGGATTCCTCCTCTCGGAGATCCCTCTTTTCCACACAAAATAGGGCTCACTGGAGCCCTTCTTCAGCTGTGACCTCAGTCACTAACTTGGCCGTCGGAGGGTCCCGCCGGAGACCCCCTCCGGTCCCGGGACTTCTTTGCAGGCAACTCGGCGAAGCGAGGATTCGAGAAGCACCTCCGTTCCCGACGTCCAGGATCGGTGATTGAGCGTCATCAGATTGGCGCGCCAGGAAGGGGGGATAAGAAAAAGTAGCGAACGTTCTCCCTGAGCTACATCTTTCGTCCCCTCTCTTCCAGAAGCCATGGTGGTGACGCGAGTTGCTGCCCAGCGGGGTTTCCCCTGCCAGCTAGGCAGCAGGAGGCCAATCCCTCTGCTACCAACCTTCCGGTCACCTGCCCACCGCGGACACCACTGTCCAAACAGTGAGCAGCTGGCAACCCTCTCCCAGCAAGTCCAGAGTCTCACCGCCATGGTCCACGGGCTCTAGCAGCAGCAGTCCGTGGCCACCAAGCACCAGACCGCTCCCCCCGCCAGTCAGTCAGCGAGGGGAGGCTCTCCTCGGCGAGAGGCCGGTCGGCGCAAGACCGGCCGACGCCCGGCTTCCCCTAGGAAGCCTCGCTATGAGCCCCCCCAAGCGGCCGTGGTCCCCCGACCACGGCCCCGGCAAGATCAAGCTTTGAAAGTAGCAGTTCATGAACTGCAGAAGCATCGCTCGGGGGCCACTCAGCAGCACCCCAAGCCTCTCACGTCGCCCATAATAGCTGCACCAGTGGGCTAGTGATCCGCTTGCTACAAGAGCTAAGTACACTGCACTTAAGACGGTTTTCTTTCATTAATGCTTAAAAATGTCATGCAGGGAAGACCTACCTTGCATCAACATCCAAGGCCGACCTCGCTTTGACGTCAAAAAGCCCTGGGCCAGCCAGGCACAAAGACCGACTCCGCGTCGGCAACAAAGACTGGCTCCGCATCGGCAACAAAGACCGGCTCCGCGTCGGCACCAAAGACCGGCTTCGCATCGGCAACAAAGACCGGCTCCGCGTTGGCACCAAAGACAGGCTCCGCGTCGGCACCAAAGACCCGCGAAGGCAAACAGCTGCAAAAAAGTTAAGTATACTACACTGAGAAAAAGTTTCTTTTCATTAGTATCTGAATGCGTTACAGGAAAACCACCAAAGACCGACTCCGCGTCGGCAACAAAGACTGACTCCACGTCGGCACCAAAGACCGACTCTGCGTCGGCACCAAAGACCGGCCTCCGCGTCGGCACCCAAGACCGTTTCCGTGTTGGCACCCTCAAGCTCAAGACCTGCGGATTCCAATCAACATAGTTTCCTGGGGGGCATATCAATCCAGCAGAAGGAGACAATTTCTTTAAAGAAAAAGGCACCTGAGCCTGGCCCAAGCACCCTCTGGTCACCCTCCGGGGTTCAAAAGGTTCTCGACGGCCTCAACTTTGCCCCATCGGTTTCATCTTTGCCTCAACGGCTAACTGACGAGCATCCCCCCAAAAAGTTAGCGTACGCTGCTCTCAGTGGCGGGCGTGAGGTAATCAATTTGCCTCCAAAAAATTTCTTGAAGTTCTACACTCCTTTCGCTTAGCTAATGCGGGGCACGGAAGCTCAAGGAATGTGGGGGGCATTTGATGGAGCCAGTTGACCCCATGGAGAATAAAAAATTTTTTGGACGGCCCCAAAGGCTGACGGCTCCAAGGCCGACGGCTCCAAGACCGACGGCCTCAAAGGCCGGCACCTCGAAGACCGACGGCCCCAAAGGCCGACGGCTCCAAGGCCGACGGCCTCAAAGGCCGACACCTCCAAGACCGACGGCCCCAAAGGCCGACGGCTCCAAGGCCGACAGCTCCAAGACCAACGGCCTCAAAGGCCGGCACCTCGAAGACCGACGGTCCCAAAGGCCGATGGCTCCAAGGCCGATGGCTCCAAGACCGACGGCCCCAAAGGCCGTCACCTTCAAGACCGACGGCCCCAAAGGCTGACACCTCCAAGATCGACGGCTCTAAGACCGACGGCCCCAAAGGCCGATACCTCCAAGACTGACGGCCCCAAAGGCCGACGGCTCCAAGACCGACGGCCCCAAAGGCCAATGGCTCCAAGGCCGACAGCCCCAAGACCGGCACCTCCAAGGCCGGCACCTCCAAGACTGACGGCCCCAAAGGCTGACGGCTCCAAGACCGACGGCTCCAAGGCCGACAGCCCCAAGACCGGCACCTCCAAGGCCGGCACCTCAAAGATCGATGGCCCCAAAGACCGATGCCTGCCGACACCTCCAAGACCGATGGCCCCAAAGGCCGACGGCACCAAGACCGACGGCCCCAAAGGCCGATACCTCCCGGCCCCGACATCTTTCCAGCCGGCCCCGGCGTGTCCAAGCTAGGCAGCCCTGGCACCTCCCGGCCCCGGCATCTTCCCAGCCGGCCCCGGCACCTCCCGGCCCTGGCACTTCCCAGCCGGCCCCGGCGTGTCCAGGCTAGGCGGCCCGGCACCTCCCAGGCGGCCCCGGCATCTCTAGTCGGCCCCCTGCGTCTCCAAGCTCGGCGGCCCCGGCACTTCCCAGCCGGCCCCGGCACTTTCCAGGCGGCCCGGCATCTCCCTAGCTGGCCCCTTGCGTCTCCAAGCTCGGCGGCCCCGGCACTTCCCAGCCGGCCCCGGCACTTCCAAGCGGCCCGGCATCTTCCGAGCCGGCCCCCTGCGTCTTCAAGCCAGGCGTCCCCGGCATCTTCCCAGCCGGCCCCGGCATGTCCAAGCTAGCCAGCCCCGGCACCTTCCCCAAGCGGCCCGTCATCTTCCTAGCCGGCCCCGGCGTATCCAAGCTAGGTGGCCCCGGCACCTCATAGGCGCCCCCGACATCTTCCCAGCCGGCCCCGGCGTGTCCAAGCTAGCCGGCCCCAGCACCTCCCAGTCGGCCCTGGCATCTTCCCAGCCGGCCCCGGCGTGTCCAAGCTACGTGGCCCCGGCACCTTCCCAAGCGGCCCGGCACCTCCCAGGCGGCCCCGGCATCTTCCTAGCCAGCCCCTGCACCTCCAAGCGAGTCGGCCACGGTACTTCCTAGGCGGCCCCGCATCTTCCTAGCCGGCCCCCTGCGTCTCCAAGCGAGTCGGCCCCGGCACTTCCCAGGCGACCCCGGCATCTTCCCAGCCGGCTCCTACTTCTCCAAGCGAGTCGGCCCCGACACTCGGCCCCGCGTCTCCAGTCCCGCCGAGTCGGCCAAGGCCATCCCCGGCCAGCTCGACTCAACCCCGGCGTCTCCAGTTCCGCCGAGTCGGCCAAGGCCATCCCCAGCCAGCCCGACTCGGCCCCGGCATCTCTAGCTCCACCGACCCGACACTTCCTCCGCCTCTCCAGTCCCGCCAAGTCAGCCAATGCCATCCCTAGCCAGCCCGACTCGGCCCCGGCGTCTCCAGTTCCCGCCAGATCAGTCCCAGCGGTTCAAGAAACTACCTCTCTGATGCGCGCCACCCGACAGCGCCAGACGCGCGCCGCCTGACAGCGCCGGATCCAGCAACCCACTGGCAATACTGGTGATGGGACAGGACCCACCAACCAGCGCAGATTCACGCAACTGAACTCCGCAGACATCCCCTCCTCACGCAACCCCACGTAATCATGCCAGGATCAACCCCTATAAAAAGGTGAATCCACTCACCAAACAGGTATGCGCGATAACCCCCAAAATCATCATCTTAACTCTCAAAAAGGGATTCCTCCTCTCGGAGATCCCTCTTTTCCATATAAAACAGGGCTCACTCGAGCCCTTCTTCAGCTGTGACCTCAGTCACTAACTTGGCCGTCGGAGGGTCCCGTCGGAGACCCCCTCTGGTCCCGGGACTTCTTTGCAGGCAACCCGGCGAAGCGAGGATTCGAGAAGCACCTCCATTCCTGACGTCCAGGATCGGTGATTGAGCGTCATCACTCACCATTCCTATTTAATCCTTCCTCTTCAAGTTATTTTCTCACTAGAGAGAGTGTATTTCTTTTTGGATATCTCTTGCATGACCTTAACATAAATCTTATACATCTCATGAGCACCGTATACAAAAGCTTGTATCTTAGCCTGCTCGCATATAAAGTATTATCGTGTGATGAAATAGAAGCCTTCATTTTATGGTCATTATCTCCTATCAACCACCATATAAATGAAATCTTCCAACTTTACTTAAGGATGGCAATTTAGGGAACAAGATATTAGAGTTTTAGCTTTCCTTTGATCAACCAATCAATCAACCAAGTATCGTTCATTATTCCTTTGAATATTAGATACCAATTAAATAAGCATCATATTATATCATAATTTATCTAAAAAAAAAATGCATGAATAAATTTTTTGAAAAAAACCTCAACAATTTCTCAAAACAATATGTCCTATATAAAAATATGGCTTTGCGGCTTTGCTAGGGTTCGATGTCCAGCATCAGTACCATGTCATACTAAATTGGACATGTAGGAAAATGATATTAATTGCTTGTAAATTCAAAATTCACATTACAAGTTTCGATTGAGTGGTTTTCGTATTATGCCTCACCTCGTTTGCATATACAAAGGTCTACTAGGTCAAACTATGCATGCACAACCAGGAAAACAACCATGTGCCCTTCTTCTCCATCATGATTTAAACATTACCATTTGAAAACTAAAGGCATATACATAAAGCATGTGACATGCATGCATGTACATAATCGATTTGGACACATCACATAGGTTAAGGCATATGCCTCTTGGATAGTGTTTGATAAAAAAAAAAATTATTCATGGATAAGTGTATGGCATAGAGTTTATTCCCTGGCTATCCCTAGGGATATCTCTTGGCTACCCCATTGATTATATCAAATGCAAAAAGGTAAATACATAGGATAACTTTTTTTTACTCTTATTTGGATGGATAACCAGCTATTCCTGCATTTTTAGGAATAAATTGAGGGAATAATCCATGATTAACTTCATGGTTAACCATGGATTATCTCTCTAATTAACTTTATTTCGAGCTATCTTTTATAGTTATGATTTTTGAGAATATTTTTCTTATTTTCTATTTCAAACACTATCTTAATATTTTTTCCATGTGGTTCAATGTTGCTTCTAAATGCATTATACCTATGATTTGGGTAATTCCTTTGAGAAACCAATCATCACTCGTGATAAGTTGGCTAGATGCAAAAGTTGACAGTTATTTAGTTAACTACAATGGTTTCACCTAGGCTTCACATCACTTGAAGGTAGTAGAAGGCTCTTTTCCTCAAACAAGTCACACCTCATTGCATGGCAAATCAACGATAGTTATGGACCCGAGGAATATCTTTCCTAGGACAAAAAGAGGCCTTACCTTTTGGCGCGTCTAAAAGTTAACTCACACGTGAACGCGACGATGACTTGCCTTACAATTATTTATCTCACCACGTCAGGCCCGTACCACGCCGTTCGTTTCATTTACACGGGTACAATGCCCGCAGGGACACATTTAGCACCGCCCTGAGTCCGCCCCCAAAATGGAACCCACAGTCCTCCCCTCCAATTGGCCCACTTGATTTGATTTCGGCCTGGTCCAAACCCCACAACTTTGTCTCCCATGTATATTTGTATCCTTCTCTATGTTTCCCTCTACCCACCCTCCTTTTAAACACTATTCTCTTCTCAATCCCTTCCCCCACTTCCACTCCCATTCTCCTCCCTTTATCATCTCTTCCCCCTTAGCACTCTCCCCCATTCTCTCTCTCTTGGATTGAAGCCTCTCAAAGATGAAGGTTAGCTCCTTGAATGCCTCTTCCACCAAGTTCCAACTCTCTCTTTCTCTCTCACGCCCACACTCACACACGCACGCACGCACAAGCACGTACGGGCACAGTTATTTTTCTAGTTAGTTGGCACTCTTTTAATTAATGTTTGATATAAAACTAATCATGATTAATTGGTATTAATGCTACAATGTCAGCTACTGGGTTGGATGCACCGCAAATTCTGGCAGAATAGCGGCGATGAGCGCAGAGATTTCCCTGGCGGTAGGCATGCAGAGCATCCTCTCTTCTCCCTCTCTCTCTCTCTCTCTCTCTCTCTCTTTATCTTTGTCTTGAGCGCATCAAGTGTACCCTCGGGTGCATCGTACACAGCACACGCGAGGGCCGGGGGTTGCGCATGTGGTCTTTCACAACCGGACTTGCTAATTTGCACCGGTGTGGGTCCCAGGCGGCACGTGCAACTGCCTCTCCCGGCGGCCGTCGCTGGAGGAAGAGCACCACCGCCGGCGCCACCACTTGAACCCCTTCCCGTCGCGGAGCCTCCGCCTGCCAGCGGCGGCGAAGTTCGGAGAAGACGGCGGATGCGGCGGCGGAGGGGATCCGACGGCGGAGCAGCAGCTCTTCGGTGGGCTGCTCGCCATCGGGACACTAGGGATCGAGGCGGAGCCGATCGAAGAGGAGGAGGCGGGGGCGGCTGCGACGCCGGGGTTCGGGGCGGCCGCGACGGTGGAGGCGATCGCGGAGAAGCAAGCGGAGGCGACGACGGAGACGGATCTGATGGTGGTGAGTGCGGAGCTGGAGAAAGTGCTGGCGGTGGAGGCGGAGAAGGCCGCAGCCGTGGCGGCCGCCGGCGACCGTCTCTCCTCCGCCCGGCCCAGCCATGTTAGTGCCGGATCGGCGGCGTGCCCCCTCCAAGGATTCCTCTTCGGTTCTCCTATCGAAATCGGAATGACGACGTCGGCAACCGGAGGGCGGAAGGAGAGGAGGGCTTCGCTAGGGGAGCTGTTCATGAAGAGCCGGTTGGCGGAGGAGGGTGGCGGGAAGAGGGAGGAGGCGACGGTGGCCGCAGGCGCCGCCTACGTGGCCGGCGATGGGGAGGGAAGGTCGACGGCCGGGATGCACCTGATGAAGAAGCTGAAGCGCCGCGGATCTCGAGTCTCCGGCGGTGGGCCTGGGGAGACCTCGGCGGAGACAAAGTTCCAGAAGGTGAGGATCATGTGCATCACCACCGTCCATCTGGTGGATCTCATAAACCCTTCTGTTATACTTAAAAGCTCTTGCTGCTGTCTTATTCTTGGCTTTCGACAAACAGCAGACAGCCTTTTCGGTGCATAAACCTCATGACACATAGCAAAAATGTGTCTAAGTACCTTCCTTGAGATGGTTCTTTGGAAGGCTGTCTGCTGCGTCATTGGTGAAAGGCTAATGAGTTTATACTGTTCAGATATTTCATCCTATATAGCTAATTAATTTATATTGTGTGATAGTCCCTCACCTTTTATTTAATGAATAATTTTGCAAACAATTTTCTATTAAAAAAAACTGATGGCTTTTGAGTAAGTTTTCTTCACACTTCCAATTACATGAAACCATGTTAGTAAAAAAAATAAAATTTTTTTTCTTGTTCAAATTGCCGTATGCCTTGAAATTGGAATTTGTTTGAATTAAATCTTTGAGATGAATGTGAATTTGACTTGGGACTCATAAAATGATCAAATCTCTTGACAAGCTTGTCTCAAATTCCTGATGAGAGATATTACAAAAATATGTATGACAGTGTGGCCTTTTGTTTCTTGTGATAATGAGCAAGCAATCCATGTGGTCCGGAATTATAGCCTCAGAAGTTGTCGCAGGAAATATTAGTACTCATCATATGTTTTAATAGAGTAAAGAAATAAATAAAAATTAATTATTTTTGAATTATACTAACCTTCGGCAGATGTTATTTAGGAATTGATCATCTAGCCTTTTATAACATGGAGTCTGTGATCAAGAGTCTAACAAGCCATGTTTTCATTTGATTTTATTGCATCCATTCAACTCCATTTGGAAGTCCAATTCTGCAAGATCTATGCCTAACCTAGGTTGAGTCAGGCCTCATTTGTGATATATACCAAAGCAAATTTAAGGACAGATTAAATCTGGATTTATCTAACATTTTTTTTTTTCATTTTATTTTGAGAACAATGCTGAGAGCACTGCCAATTATAATTATTCAAGACAAATAAATACTTGCATAGGGCAGCTATTAAGATTCAAACTAGAATTTCTTTGCATGCAGCCAGTTGGCTATAACATGGTTTACTTATCAGAGATATCTCAAACATATCAATGCCATAATATGTTGAGCATGATAACCTAACACCTCCCAAACAATGAATGCCTTTCTTGTCTTTCATATATTTTTTTTTCCAATTATCCTAGTATTTATTTGTCGCATTATCATATATATAATGGCGCTTGCCAAAATGATTATTAATTATTACAACGGTGTCATGAAGATTATTATTTAGCTTAGAAAATAAGGTTTCATATTGAAATAACAGTGTTATATTTTTTTTCATGTTATCTATTCTTAATAATATAATGGATGGAGGGGAAACTATTATAATGGTTATAATATGATTAGAAACTGTGTGAACCCCAACCCTCCACCCCCTAAAAAAAAAAAGGAAAAAAGGAAAAAGAAAGAGGAAAGCTTTGTTTACGACTACTTATGGTCGGACAATGATGAGCACCTCCCATCTGTTTTTGATACAATTTGAGTTCCATAATTGGAGACGGTTGCAGGTCTTGCTTCACCAGTGGTCCCTTGCGCTGTTGTCCTTTGGGCCTGCACTCGATGACTACGGTGACGCTGATATGTAATATTCTAGACACACGGGCCCAATCTCCGCCGTGTGATGAGTGTCTCCACCACTCAATCCACGGCTGTCCCTCTCCCTTTGTTTTTGCGCCATATCACACTAACTAGGTTGGTACCAAATATCTAGTCATGTCTGCCCAACGGTGTCCCTAGCAATTGAATCATCCACGCCAACAATTTGTTCACCTTGATTGATTGATGTTGGAAAGGTGGCTACTAATTCAAACTTAGGCATTATCAAGTTTTTAAGTGCCATGCAATGGGATGATGGCTTTACAAGGCTAACATGAATGGCATCCAAATCTAGTAGATATCCTTGTTCCTCGGCAAGAGCAGACCATGGCCTAGAAACCTTACATCTGTACACCCTAAAATGTGGAAGTAACTGTGATCTCGTGATCTATATTATTAATGGATTGGAACCACATGGTGGGTGGCCAAGAAGCTGATGATCCAAAGGTCCAAAATCTTAGATCAAATTTCTGTCAGGGAATAAATTTGTTCACAACTATTTTACTTTGGTTTCTCCATGGCAAGATGAGGACCATTTCATTTTTCACCATGTAATTGAAGTCTGAGCCCAGCCTGAATGTATTCAGGCTTTCTAGGTTTTCAGGCTCAATCAGACTTTTAAAGACTTGGAAGTGGAGTCTGGAAAGCTGAGCTTTCCAGAACCTACCCGTGGTTTCACTTGAAGCTTACAAATACACTGACCAGCTTCAACTCTGCTGATGCAGTTATCAAAAGAATGTGCCTCATAAGCCATTCTACAATAATGTTTATCTGAATGCGTTATTTTGTAGTCCTTTCTCAGATAATAAGCCTGGATGAAGTTAACTGTTCTAATGGTTTATCAATGTAATATGGTTTTTTTTTTAAGACAGCTTCTGGTAGTTATAAATCATAAGCTATGCATCACTTTTGCCAACTTCTAAACAAAAATTTACAACTCAGCCTCATGAATTAAACTTTTCATGTCACAGATTCTGCAAATCTTCCACCGAAAAGTTCATCCTGAGAACACTGTTGCAGCAAAGAAACTTGCAGGGCCACGCAAGAAGAATGGCAGTGACTGCATGCCTCATGGTGAAGGTAATGACTTCAATGGTAGTAAGGGTGCTGCGATGAGTGATTCCAAGAGTACTTGCAGAAAGGAAGGTGTTTCAAACTTCAAGTTTTGTTCTAATGCCCCTTCTCTTGCGCTCGGTGGAAGTGACTCCATTAGCAATCGGGAGCACTGGATCAAGACTGATGCAGACTGTAAGTCAACCTTTCGTAGCATGATCAATATGAATGACCTAGTATTGAGGACTGGTCCAACGTTTTGATCCCAGTGATTACTTCTGATATAGCTGGACCATCAGTTCAGGACTCAGTGTCCACCCAACTCTGATACTAGGCTATGTAGTTTGTAATGAGCTAGCTCTTTCTATCTTTGCTTCATTATTTGCTTCAAATTGTAAATAATTATTCACACTAGAGATTTAGGAGCATGGCATATGTAGTCATCATCTAGGACTCCACTGCATGCTAAAGAATTCTTTGGCTGCGATTACAGGCATATACTGAGTATCATCTTGCAACCCATTATCTGCTTGAAGGCACTTGATGATGACAAAAATATGCTTAGGTTACCATGCTGGGCCTGAATAAATCTTGCAAAATAACCATTTCATTTGGATATAACCATGGTTGTCTGAGATATCCACTTTTTATTTTACCTTTACTTGCATACTGTCTCTCAATTTAAATTTATGAAAAATGATGATATGCTACTTTGAAGTTTAAGACCTTGATTTTGAAAACAACTTTTAATTTCTCTCAAGATTGATTGCACACAAATTGGACAAGTCTGAGCAAGTTATTTTTGATTAAATGAGTTCACGTATCAATAGTCTGAATTACAAACCAAAGAGTAAATAAAAAGAGTTTTCCTTTTCATGTATAATCCATGAATAAATAAGAGAGATTTTGTCAACAACACATTTCATGAAAAATCAGTAGTACTACTTTCGTGACTGACACTCTGTTTGAGAGATTACTGATGTATGTCTTATATGTTCTGCCCTTTGACCTTCCTCTGTAGATCTGGTGTTGGAGCTGTAGAAAGGAGAAGTGCCTACAAATTTGAACTCCAAAGCAAGAAGAATGGGTATCTGTAACTCCATATTTGGAAGAAGCTTGCCTATCTGCCTGCAAACTGAGTGGTATATGTGAATTAATGTGTGGTATTATATTGTTCCTAGAGGGCCTGCAGAGAATAATTTAAAAAGTAATATATGGTGAACTCTGGCATGACTAATAAAAACCAAGTGTGGTCGGCTTTCAAGGTTGCTTGCATAAAAACCCCCTATGCACTCCTTTTTAAGTAGACACTGAGACATAATTTCTATTATTTGCATATGTTAACGTGCTGAATCTATTCTCTCCCTCTCTCACTCGCACGCACGCACACACAATCAGTCCTATCCACCACATGACTCCCTCCTTACCTTCTTGTCACTTTTGACTGCAATTTTCTCACACAACCTGCGGGTCACATAAATCCAGGGCAGTATAATCATGTTGTTACAGGGTTTGAACAGCTTGGCCGGTTAAAAGCTCCACCTTATGGGAGAAGATCTTATCTCTAATTGCAACTAGTTAGGACAGTCCTACCAAACAACAAAAAAAGCCTTACTAATCCTCACTAAGATGGTAAGACGCAGCAGCAAACAATCAGTAGATTATTTAACAATGTCTGGGAAATATTGACATGGATTATAATGTCATGAAACAATCCCAGTAGCTTCTTTTTGGGATTTAAATGCATCGTCTAGTTTGAGTGCAAGTGCCTTTCTAAATTTTTGATATGAAAAACAATATTCTTTGTCACCTTACACTATTCTAAATATAATATATACATATACTCAACTCATCTAAGTCTTTTCCCAACTACATAGGGTCGGCTACATGAATCTACTTCCTCCACTTTGCTATATTCAGGAATAAGTCGACACTCAAATTACAAATAGCTATATATCTCTTAATTATTTCTATCCATGTTAGTTTAGATCTATCTCTACCTTTATCATTACTATGAACTGTTAAAAGATCACTCTTTCTAATTGGAGCAATTAAAGGTCTTCGTTATATATGTCAAACGATCGTAATCAATTTTCTCTCATATTATCTTCAATTGAGGCTACTCCTATCATTTCTTGTATATCGTTATTTCTAATTTTATCTTTTTAAGTTTTACCACATAGCCATCTTAACATACGCATTTTTGTTATACTTAATTTATTCACATATTTCAGTATTGCCCAACACTCTGTTCTATATAGCATAGCTGGCCTAATAGCAGCTTTATAAAATTTTCTTTCAATTTTAATAGGATGCGTTGATCATACAATACTCCCAAAGCACTCTTCTACTAATCGATCCTGCTTTAACTCTATGATTCACATCTTTACCTATTTCACCTTCTTGCTAGATAATTGATCTCAAATACCTAAATTTTTTACTTCTTGGTATCTCTTGGCTTACAATATTTACTCTCTTCATTTATATTTCTACTTTCACTAAAAATGCATTTTTTGTATTCAGTTTTAGTTCTACTAATCTTGAAACCTTTAGATTCTAAGGCCTCTCTCCAAATTTGTCTTAGCATTTACTCCAAATTTAGTTTCATCAATCAATGCTATATCGTCTGCAAATAACATACATCATGGGATATCATCTTGAATATGTTTGATTAATTCATTCATTACTAATGCAAAATGATACGGACTTAATGCTGATCCTTGATGTAAACCTACAGTACTTGAAAATTCACTAGTTTCTTCTATTGTTATTTTAATAATAGTTATTGCTCTGTCATACATATCTTTTATCAATTCTATATACCTTTTGGTAACTCTTTTTTTTTTTCTAAAACCCATCATATTATTTTTCTAGATTCTCCATCATATGTTTTCTCTAAATCAATAAAGACCATATGAAGGTCTTTTTTCTTTTTTCTATACCTTTCCATCAATCTCCTTAATAGATAATAACTTTTATGGTCGATCTTTCAGGCATAAATCTAAATTGATTATTTGACACCAAAGTTTCAGCTCTTATTCGATTTTCTATTATTCTCTCCCATGATTTCATTGAATGACTCATCAACTTAATCCCTCTATAATTTGCACAGTTTTGAATATCTCCTTTATTTTTGTATATGGGTATTAATATGCTTTTTTTCCAATCATCCGGCATTCTTTTAGTTGCTATAATCCTGTTAAATAAATTGGTTAACCACGTGACTCCAATTTCTCTTGAACCTTTCCAAACCTCAATAGGGATCGTTTAAATATAGCAAAGTGTAAATCCGATAATCTTCTTTATCCTTGGATCCACATAATTCATAAGTCCCAAAGATGAAAAAAAAAAATAACACAAATATATACACACAATTTAGACTATTGTCAAACATAAAGCCCAAATCTCAGGTAATAAAATGCTTTATTCTGCATTTTATTTACACAATACTTTGGCTTTACGTTTGACAATGGTGTAAACAATGGTGTAAACCACCGCATGTACATTTCAGCTAAAATAACTGGCCTCCAAGGTGCTTATATTCCTGATTTATTTCCAAGATCAGCCATGATCATTTCAGAAGCCAAAACCAAGTTTCAGCCACTCACTAGAGAACCTTATAGTTCACAATGGTTTCTAAAAAAAATTCAGAAGGATGAAATGTCAGTCAAGAAAAGTAAGGGCATGGATCTTTCGCTAAAACTCAACAGATAATGCCATTCGCTTATGAATGATTGAAATAGATTTTTATTGATTATCTCCAACCAGGATCATGTTTCACGCATTCCATTGTGAAAACATACACCTTGAATGGATGGTAAATGCCAATGCAACAAAATAGTTCATAAAGCTTGATAACCGAATGGCATTTTCGTTCAACAACAAAGGTAACAGGACATAGTAGAAATACCATGAGATTTGTATGGACTTGCACAAGAACGGGGCTAGCAGGAGCTGTCCATGAATTCCACCAGTAACTCCTGCACCATACCTCTATCAGGCATCTTTCCTGCAGCACCATAGATTGGAGCAAGCCCACCACTAATTGGACCTGGGTTTTCTTTTACCTACAGAAAGAAATATAAGAATAAGGCACACCAACTAAAAGATTTTAACTGATATTTTAAGACTTACAGTTTTAACAGAATCCCTGAGATCTCTTAGGAAGTCTTCAAACACTGGAACATGCTGAAGGGTCACACAGATATGAAGGCTGAGAATAGTTAAAAGGAACACTGTTAATAACACAAAATGAAATATGTAGGAAATATAATTATTTATAAGCTGTAGTATGTAACGTGTTAGAAAGAAAGCCTGCCTGTTAGGTCTCTGCAAGGGACTCAAATGCCACCCTTTTGATAACATTATATCGTTGACTTCAAAGATGTCAACAGCATTGGAGCCGAAAGCAACAACTGTCATTTGTGGCTTTCCAACAACAAACAACTCTGGGATCTCCTCTATCCTGTTCAAGACCAGAAACTTCAGAATCTGCATATCTTGCACGCATCTAATTATTATGAGAAGAACCAATTACCCTTTCTGTATTTTCTTGGATACTTCCATGATCTGCCTTGTATTCTCCAAGTATCCTGAAAAGATGATTAACTTAAGTGATAAAAGGAAGATTGCTGAAGAAATTGATCAACTTCAAGAAGTACTTGATGTGTTACCATTCAGTCCTAATGACATCATAGCTGCCCAAGCCCCCGCAATAAGTCCACCAGGTCTGCTTCCAGCAATGGAAGGGGATACGTATAGCCCACCAGACCACTCAGTGACTGTTCAGAAGACAAGCAAACAAGTTGCATTGGGACTGGTAATCTATTGAAACAAATTTTATAAACAAGAAAAATACGGCCATCATTTTCAACTGAATATGTGAAAATCGAGCATCACAGGCTAGCCACCAAATATGATGAGACAATATTAAGTAACATGTATTTTAATGTGTTTTCTTTCTTTAATCAGATCTTCAGATTTTGCACAAAGCTTATTAATATCTTGGAATTCAATGACCCAAGAAGAACTAACAGTGACGCAACATGAAGTATTCATTCCTCAAGTTTTAATATTAAGTGCAAACATTTCATACAGGAGTTTGGACTAATAACATATCACAGAGCACAGGAATCAAAAGAAGTCATGTTCACAGATTAAGCATTAAACAATAAATAAGAAAATTAATATATAAGTTACCTGCAACAAATTGGTGCTGTTGAAGATGGATAGCAATAACCAGGAACATGCATTGCACAACAGGAATGAAAATAACAGTTAGTACCAAGTCATTAATGGTGAATACGAACAAGAAAATAGGGTATCACATAGATGCAAAGCAGTCAAGATATAATGTAATTTCTTTTCCTCTGCTGGAATAACATGTCGAGCATATTCGCTATTTTCTATTGCAGACTACTTTCCATCTGACAGCATATACCAAGTCCATTTGGTTTAAGAATACATAATGTCCATCACACATAAAAAACTTCACATATGGCCAGCTCAGGTGTATCAGTCAAAAGCACTAGTTGGGAATGTGTGGTTACATTTTATGCTCGCAAAAGATCTGCTAGGCTAACAGAGCTGAGCCACATCTGACTTTTCAATATATCTTAGCTTACAACTTTGTGAGCCAAATGGCCAACATAATTGATTTATGAGATTTATGATTAGTTTATCATAGCAAACATATGACATTTCACAAATGGCCAACATAACATGAGTGTGTCTCATTCATTCCTTTCAGAAAAAAATGTCTTTCTTAAGTCTAAAGGTTACCTTAGTAGAAATAAATGTAGGCTCTTAATAGACACTAATAGCTCACTACCTTGAGCCAGCCTTTAGAAAACAATCAACTTTGGATTCTAAAACTAGATCGACTAAATCTTTTTTCTTTGGTTCTGGCTATGACCATATCTGAACCAACAACCCATAATAATTTACATGCGCTTATTATCTGTCCATAGCAACTAAATATGTTAAAATGTATGGTAAATATTCCATCTGCATTTCAATTTATTATTAATCAGAGATTTAGAAAACATCCATCAAATTTAATATGCAATTTATACAAGAAAATATGTGATCATCAGTTTCTATTAGGTGGAAACTACTACAAGTCATAGTAATGCAAGAGATATCACAGATATGAACATTTGAGTCATCAGTCAATTAGTCTGCTAGTAAAAGGTCATTTAGCAATGCAGGCAAAGATATTAGAAAAAATTCATATCAATAAAATCAGTGACTTATTAAGTATGCTGTCAAGTTGTTAAATATTCTATTACAAATTTAGAATTCAGATATCATCCAAAAAGTAAAACCTAATCCCAGATACAAACTCAGTTAGCTTGCGATAAATCGTGCTCGATTCAACATGAATCCAGTTCATTCATTACTGCAAGATATATGGAAAGAATCACCAATAAAAAAAAAAAAGCCAGATGAGGTATTTTGACCATGTTCATGCTTTTCTTTTGAAAGTTTATGAAGCCAGAAATCAAGTTCAATTTAGAGACCATGATCTAACTAGTATCAAACTCCGCCTATGTGTAAATTTTTTTATACATAGCAAGTCCTAAGCCCACATAAAGGAGAAAATTGAACATAAATCCAATAGAGAAAATTGATAAAAATAGGACATTCCCTAGAAGCAAAACGCTGCATCAAACCGTGAATGTAATAAAAATGGTAAAAAAATTCTATAAAACCACTATTAGGCCAGCTATGCTTTATGGAACAAGTATTGGGCAATATTGAAACAACATGCAAATAAATTAAGTGTAACAGAAATGAGCATGTTAAGATGAATATGTGGTAAAACTTTAAAAGATAGAATTAGAAATAAACATATATGAAAAAAGATAGGAGTAGCCCCAATTGAAGATAAAATGAGAGAAAATCGATTAAGGTGTTTAGATATATACAACGAAGCCCTTTAGATGCTCCCGTTAGAAAGAGTGATTTTTTAACAATCCATGGTAATGATGGAGATAGAGGTAGACCTAAACTAATATGAACAAAAATAATTAAAAATATATAACTATTTGTAATTTGAGTGTCGACTTAGTCCTGAATAGAGCAGAGTGGAAGAAGCAAGTTCATGTAGCTGACCCCATGTAGTTGAAAAAGGCTTACCATGGATTGTTAAAATATCACTCTTTTTGAAAGAGTACATGAAGGTTATTAATTTGGAGATAAAAATGATAAGGGAAATGCTATTTTAGAGTTTGTGATGCTTATAATTTAGTATTAGTTAATACATATTTCAAAAAGAACTCCCATCTGATACTTTTAAAAGTAGATATAATGCTAATCGAATACATTTGTTCCTTATTAGAATGATTGATTGAGTATTTTGTAAAGATTACAAGGATATATCCAGTGAAGGTCTAACTAGACAACATAAATTAATAATTATGGATATATATTAAAAAATGAAGGAGAAAGACTATAAGGTATAAAAAGCCAAGGATTAGATGTAAAATTTGAAAGGAGAAAAACTAATAACTTTTAAAGATAGAGTGATGGATATAAATGGAGAGATTAAAAGAATATGGGAAGAGATGGTTAATAATATCAGAAAAGTAGCTATAAAAGTATTATAAGAGTCAAAAGAAAAAGGACCGTATAATAAAGAAACTTAGTGATGAAATAAGAAAATTTATTAGCAGTTAAGGCTCAAAGAGAGTGCTATAGAAAGCTATCTAAATGTAAGATGGAGAAGCATATGAAAACTATAAGATGATTAAGAAAAAAGTTAAAAATATGGTACGGAAGGCTAGATGTAAGGCATATGAGGAATTATATCATAAGTAGAAACTAATAAAGAGAAACACATATATAGAATTGCAAAAGGAATGAAAAAACTAGCGGTATATTTTAGATTAAATACATTAAAGATGATAAAAAAGTTTTGGTTAACGAAAAAGAGATCAAAGGAAGATAGATAAACTATTCTAATGAATTATCAAATAAAATTATGTAGATAATTTAAGATGCCCTATTAGCTCCATTGAGGATAAAGTTATGGTGTATACTCATAGAATTAAGACATTTGAAGTAAATGAAGCAATAAAAAAATAAAAGTAGAAAAAGCTGTGAGACTTGATAAGATTCCTATAGAAGTTTGAAAAGTTTAGATGATGCTGGAGTAAAATGGGTGACAAATTTATTTAATAAAATTTTAAAAACTAAAAAGATGCCTAATAAATGAAGGAGGAACATTATAGTACTAATTTATAATAATAAAATAAATATTCAAAACTACTCTAATTATCGTGATATAAAATTCATGAGTCATATTATTAAACTTTGGAAGAGTAATTGAATATAGGTTGAAATATACTACAAAAATATTATAAAATTAATTTAATTTTATGTCAGAAAGGTCGACCATTAAAGTTATTTTCTTTCTTAGAAGATTAATGAAGATGTATAAAGCAAAAAAAAAAGATCTTTATAAAGTTTTATTGATTTAAAGAAAGCATATGTAGGATCCTAGAACAATCTTATAATGGGTGTTAGAAAAGAAATAAGTACATGTTAAATATATTAATATAACAAAAGATATATAATGGAGTAGTTACTAGTGAAAGAACTATTAATGGTAATACTAACAAATTTTCTATTATAATAGGCTTACATTATGAATCTGCTCTTATTTTTTATCCTTTTTCTTTAATTATACATGAGCTTACTAGACATATTGAGGATGATATTCTATGGTACATGCTATTTGCAGATGATATATTACTAGTACATGATATATTGCTAATAGATAAAACTAAGGCTGGAGTTAATCGTAAGTTAGAACTATGGCGAAATATAATATAATTTAAAGGTTTTAGATTAATTAGAACAAAGATAGAGTATATGAAATGCAATTTTAGTATAGTTAAAAATGAAGATGAATGTAGAGTACAAATTAGGGACTATGAAGTTACTAAAAATGATCTTTTTGGGGGGTTTAGAATCGATTATTCATAAGGAATGAAGATGGAGGATGATGTCATCCATAGGATTAAAGCAAATTGAATAAATAAAAAAGTACAACTAGAATATTATGTGATTATAAAGTACCTACAAAGTTGAAGAAAAAATTTTATAAAACAACCATAAGACTACCTATGTTTTATGGTACGAAATGTTGGGCAGTTAGAAAAATACACGTACAAAGATGAATGTAGCAGATATGAGAATGTTAAGATGGATGTATAGTAATATAAGAAAAGATGGAATAAAATCAATCCATTCATAAGAAGTTAACAATATCTCCAATCGAGAATAAATTAAGGGAAGGATAAATGATTTGAACATGTACAATGTAGACTAAAGATGCATCTGTATGAAAGAGTGACTTGATACTTGTTGACGAAAAAAAAGGTAAAGGTATATCGAAAATCACATAAGAAAAAATAATAAAAAATATTTTTTGCATCTTACAAAAAATATGACTCATAACAGAGCTGAATAGAGAAAAAGGATTCATATAGCTGATCCCAACTAGTTTGGGATTAAGGCTTTATTGTTGTTGCTATTGTTGATCTAGCTATTATCAAGCAAGGTTTGAAATACCACAGTATGGGAGTGTTCTAGTCATGTAGCAATATGATTCATACCATGGCACACCTCTAATATCTACTCATGGTTTGCCAATATGGGCGGGTACAGCATGGTATGTACCTGATACAAGGTGGTACATACTACAGTTGATGTAGGACAATCTAAAGGAGAGGGAATCCATTAAGGCTAAGGATAAAACCTTAGTTTTCAAGAAAACTTAACTAAAAAAGATAATGTTATTGAAAAAAAAAGAATGATTGATTATAATCTAATTGAGGGTTTAGGATTTTCAGATCTAAAGGGATGAGGAAGGCTAATATTGGCCTCACTACAAGATCGAGTAGTCACTTCTAGGGTTTGAGGGTCTCACACTTCCATTGCAAAATCACACCATAAGAGACAAAATCACAAAAGATGCATTCATTTTTTTTATATTCTGCCTAAAAGTTTATTAGATTACATCCCACATTTTTCTTTTTTTTAAAAAAAAAGAAAGCAAAGATCCATTCATTTTTTTATATTCTGCCTAAAAGCTAATTACATTACATCCCATATTCAAAGAAAGAACCTTCTTTCTTTAAATCTGAGATGTGGTAATCAGCTTTTAGGCAGAATATGAAAAAGATGAATGCATCTTTGGCTTTATTCCTCCTATGGTGTGCTTCTGCAATGGAAGTGTGAGAGACCTTCAAACCTAAGATCGATTCCTAGGTCCCAGAGTAAGTCCACCATTATCCTTCCTCTTCCCTTTAACCTTATTTTCCCTTTCATTTGTTATTCCTTTTCGACTTCTCTTCTAACTATTCTTCATCAAAAACATCCTTTTATTTCACATAGATCTTTCATATCATATACATCTTAGTTTCTTTTTCAAGAAATTCCAGCAAGTGATGATATCAATTGTTCAATTGCACAACCCTTAATTTAAACCCAAAGCCCAAACCCTCTGTTAGATTATAGTCAGTTGTTATCTTGTTTTCTTCAGGAACATTGTCTCTTATGGTTCAGTTTATTGAAAACTCTGGTTTAGTCATGAAATTCCAACAATCTATAGACTTTCAACTTAATCCTAACCCATATAGATCCCCTTTCCATAAATTGTCCTACATCAGTTTGGTATCAGATCTTAGGTTATCTACTATAAACACACCTCAAAGACAACCCTGGTATCAAAGAGAAAGAGGCATCCAAACACCAAAACAATGAGATAAGCTATTGATCAACGTGTATAGAAGGCTTGACGAGTTGTTGGATAATGGTAATGCAAGGCAAGGTTGTGTGTGGACTTAATTACAAGAATATCAATCCAAGGGATTTATAAGTGGGCATCATTTACAAAGAATCAAAGCACTGCAAGCCCAAGGACTTCATGAAGCCCATGAAGAAGACAAGACTGTGAAGACAGTAACTTCCATCCAATAAATTGTTTCAATGTGACAGTTGAGGAAAACATTGTGTTCAACAAGTGAAAGAAGAACCAACAAAAGGGATGACCCAATCACCCAATGAAACTCATAATGAATGTGTTAATGTCAAGACAGACGTAAGAGAAAATCGCTAAGATTTTAATATTATCTTTGAATAAGCAACCTTGGTTGACACGTCATCAAACTCAATGAAGATCAAGAAAATACCATTCATGAGGATATTTGTGAAAGTTATGATCAAAAGGTCGCTTATGTTGGGTCTGAAGAATTGTCTATAAGTATAGCAGTCAAGGAGGTTTCAGCCTAGCATCCTTAGACTCTAGATCCCTTCCCCCCATCTATCCTGCATCAACGTACAGTCACTTTTTCAAACCTTGCTATTAAGTGACAACAAGACATTCACATTTTGCAGCTAAAAGATGCTAGTGAATAGGGAAACGGTGACACAACCAAGTAGCTTTGAGATTTGATGAACACTAAAATATCTATTCCTATCAACACCATCAGAAAGACAACAAATTGCCTGCCACATGACACAAATTTCAAATGTGAAAAAAGAGAATGAGATGATGTAACTATATTTGCTCAAGATAAACAGCAAAGACCAAGCAGTGTGATTATATATTTCTTCTCTTTTGAAATAGCCAGAACTCCGCTTTGTTATGCTATAGAATATGGCAAAAAACTTCCCAAGAACTACACAACAGTAGACCATAGCTGGCACAACACAAAAAGCAAAACAACAAATTTGAGAAGAAATTATAAAATATCTCATGTATACAAACCCATATGCATTATAGGATAGCATGGAAATATAAAACCATATTTACGTATAGAGAGCACCAAATATATGCCAACAATCTTGTACATCCAGTGAAAGTAATTGTTAGAAAATTTCAGTATTGATGGGAAATATTTCAAGACAATTAGGAAAAATTACTTAATGGTTCACCTTAAAATGATCAAGAAATAATAAAAGAATTAGAATAACAGGAATTATTATTGCATTTGATAAGACTTATTGCATTTAAGAAGCTAAATTTAGGAGAAAAAATGTTTATAAATTGTTGCACATAAATTTCTAGGATTAGTTTCCTAGAAATTGCCTGGGCCACTAACAATATTATGACAAGCCAGGGTTATAGGCCAATAGGGCTATTGGCAGGCCTGAGCTCGAGAAAAATTAAATAAGACCAGCCCAGTATTCTTTTAATTCACATAAAAAAATTATGTATATCGTATCTGCATTTTCTTAGCCCTAATCTAATTGGATAGAGGTGGAGAGGTTCAACCCAAATGTCGATCCTTTGACCTTGTTTTCATATCCCCTCTTCCTTTGCCTCTCTCTCTCTCTCTCTCTCTCTCTCTCTCTCTCTCTCTGTACTGCCAACTACTGGTACCATCAACCATTAGGCATTATCGCCACCGTTTCCATGACCATCATCATTCCCAGACCCCAATATTCTAGGGCCTTGATCTAGGCCATGAAGATTAGGCAACAATGGATTGGACTCAGACCTGCCAATCATCAAGTAGCACTCAAGCTGGAAACTAGTTGTCAGAGGCCAAGCCAGCCAAAGCACAAGCTCAAAGAATTCATGTTGATATTGAGTTGTGGCTCAGCTGAACTATGAAAGGGTCTACTTTAGTTTGATCTTTCCATCCAAAAGATTACTATCTTGAGGCAAAATTAATCTAATGTCAAGCAAAAACAAAAGGTACCTTTTAAGTCCCAACATAATTTGTGAAATGACATGCAAGAATAAGAGGATTTATTTTATTTGCCATGACATTCAAGGCTTGTAACACCTACATTAAGACTACCATATCAATCTAGCAACATAAGTCATCTCAATATTTTCATTGCTTCATTTTTCTTGTGATGAATTATCAAAAATCTAAAAATTAATCATTGAATCCCCATTTTAAGGCGAACCAAGTAGTAACGACTTAAGATGAAGTAGCTTGTCTAGTGACGATTCCAAAACTATGTCAAAATGCATAATAATCTAAAGTGCAAATTTTATTTTATTAAATCAGTCATTTCAAAGATTATTACAACATTACAAAGAAGAAAACCCATTTTTACAAAACATTCCCAAGAAAAATAACTATATCAATGAATCTGCAAGCCAAATATTCAGTAGTGAGAACATATATTCCAGACTCAAGCTAAAGGTTATCTCACTCAATTTGAAAATGGATTTGATTACCTTTCTGAGTTCATGGTTTCTGTACAGAACTACACTAGTGCCCTTAGGAGCTAATCCATACTTGTGCACATCAATTGAAATTGATGTAACTCCTTTTACGGAAAAATCAAATGGAGGAATTGGGTACCTGCATAAGAAACGATTCACTGAAGTCATAACCAAGGGCATGAAGACAGCAGCAAGTGAGGATATAGTGGTTCCCCACAAGTTGTGGTTAAACTCACAAAGATGAACATATATATAAAAATTAAAAACCCAAAATATTGAGACTCGTTGACTTAAATTACTTCTAGAGAAAAGAGGGAAAAAAAATCCACAAAGATAATTTCATTTGTCATATACTCTTACAGGAGAAGAACAATATGCAAGTCAAGGTCAGGTTGTTTGTTGTTTAACTCATTAACTGAAAGCAAAAGAAAACATATGACTTTATATAGGTTTCAAGAGAAAGTAAATTTAAAGGCAGCACACGGTGTTAGTGCCTTACAATTTTGAACAGTAACTAAAAGTTAGTTTGTTTAGTTTGTACCGCAGTTAGAACAATAGATTTGGACCAAAATGACACACAATTTACATAAAATCCTTCTATAGCTAGAAGATCATAAAATAAATCAACTCCTTAAAAGTATTTGTCAAATGGCCTTCTGTCTCATGAAAATTCCACTACATTTACTTTATCTAACACATTAAGGTCATGCCCATAAACAGCAACATGAAGAAAGGTTATCATGTGGCTGACAGGGGCATGAATGGGATATATATATATATATATATATATATATATATACATTCACAATTATACTGTTATTTAATGATGTAGGGTGTATATAGATTCCACAAAAAAAGAAAAAGTATGTGCAAGTGCATGCATACATTTCTCTCAGAGAGGGGAGGGAGGGAGGGAGAAGAGGAGGGAGTATTAAACATAGAACGACTAAGACTTAATAAATTTTTTGTAAAATATCTGTATCACCAACATATTCTGCAACTTATTGCTAGGCAAAATACAGAGGCTTAGAGAAAGAAACTTCCTTAGACCATGAACAAAATTTCATGCAAGATGTTAGGAAGAGAAGTAGGCATGGTTCGCCATCTAGGTACCAAAGGGCATACTGCTAAAATTATAACATAGTATTGGAACACTCCATACAGGAACCAGTATGGTACGGTATGCTCAGCACAGCATACCGACTGGTACAACATATCTTGGAAATAGAAATATGAGTAACAAAAAGAGAGATGGAGATGCTGAAGTTTACAGAGATTGAAGATAAGAATAGTTTCAATTCTCAAGGAATTAGCCATATATAGTAGTCAATCATGAACTAAGAAGCAGATTGAGTCAGGCTAGCTTCTCACGTTACATGTCAACCTAAAAATGTGGCTGGTGAGATATGTTTGTGAAGATTTCCCCCAAACATAATCAAATCTAGGCAATGTTACTTCAACTTTGCTGTTCAAAGAAAAGCCCTCAATGGTGAGTAAATTCAAGAATAAAAGCAGATATAATTTCGTTCATGCATGATCAACAATCTATCCAATAGCAAGTTTTACAATTTCACTGCAAGATACAAAAAGAAGAATCCTGCAATTGATGCCTTCCAATAGACAGTGCATGATCACCAAAAAATTATTTGGCCACATAGTTCCCACATATGAAAATGCTTAGATATTATTCTCAGTGAAACTCAAGTAAGATGCTTCTTGTATTCATCATTGACAAAACCAAACTAAAATTAGCAAAGATGGCCATATAGTTCATAGTTAAAACTTGCATTGTGAAGGAATAGATTTTGCTTTTCTACTTGATGACACTAAAATTACACCACCATTTGGTGAATTAGCAGTGATTGGTGCAATGCAGTCAAATGGATGGCAAGCAGTTAAAGCTGGCCAATGGATAGAAAGTTACTATACTGTGATAGGACCTAAGCCCCATGTGGGATTCATATGGTATTTCCTTTGCCAATTCAAATAGAAAAAGAATGTTGGTGATTATAATTAAGTATGAAACAATGATCATAATTGACTGATTCAAAAGAAGGGAATGTCCTATAGAAGATACCCGAGCTTACGAGCAAATGGCAATACAAAGCCACCAAGACAAAGATCAACATGGAAGCAAATATCATAGCTTGATGCCAATTCACCAAGTTCCTGAGTAGAAGGAATTAGTACCAAATAGTAAATGACGATTGAAGATCACCAAAAAATCTCTGGTAATAAAGCTCATAATAAATGTGATAAGCATAGTATATAAAACAAACTAGAACAATTTGGCATACTTCAATAGGATCAATAACGCCATGTGGGAACCCTGGTGAAGATCCAATAATCTGCCAGAACACAGAACCGGTTAGTTTAAATAAAGTCATGGATTCTGCGTTAACAAACATTAATAAAAAAGTGCAGGTTTTATTGACGTATTTCCATAAGCAAGTCACAACAACATATCCAAATCTTTTTTACAATGCGGGTGGTAATTCTGGTTATACCATAGTAGAAATATACAAATCAACTAGAAGATAACTGTTTCAGCCAGCTTACAGATTTAGTTTGCCCATTTTTGGTTTCTTTCAGTTTTTAAGATCCATAACCAACATGATCACTTAATCAGGTGATGAACTGTGATTCAGATTCAAACTGAAGGGTCCAAAGTCACATGACTCGGATCTGAACCCATGGTTACTCAACAAAGCAATGAATTAAAACTATCCAAAAAATGTTTTCCCCTTTTTTGTGTGTGTGCGCGTCTTTATTAAACTCTCAGAAGTTTTTCTGGTCATTCAGGACGTTTTAAATTTAAAAATTCTGAATTCCTGGAATAAATAAACAATAAATAAAAGAGGAGTTGATCTGGAAGAAAAGCATTGGAATTTTAAAGTTCTGTATTTTAGAGGCACTTGAAATTTCCACAAAATCTCATCTGCTTAAAACAGAAGCATGAGGAAACACAAAAACATTGGGATGCTGCAATGCATGAAAAGATCCCTAATTTGCAGATCTTGAAAATAGAAATGGTACTAGTTCGATCTAATGTGTAAATATTTCACTTGGTAATAGAAGATTTAAGTTCCAATCTACTGTGTAAATATTTCACTTGGGAATAGAAGACTTAAGTTTCGATCTAATGTGTAAATATATCACTTGGTAATAGAAGACTTAAGTTCCAGGAAGTCTTTATGTCACATCTAAATAGAAGCTAAGGTATATGGCTAACATAATACACTGATGCATAAAGGAATAGAAGACTTATAACTGAGAAGCCAGGAGTGGAAACCTGATAGCTGATGTGAATGAAAATTAATTCAGGGAACAATAAATATTATGTTTCTTATTGTTTAAAGTTGCAATGGGAACTGAACTTAGATATGGAAATGAATGAAAGGATTTGGGTGATTGGATTTTTTTCAATCACTATGACCACGATACAAGAACAATGACATAAGCACATACCATTATCGTGTTCCGATTGATGCATCGCCTGATTCCCTTAACATCTGCAACAAATTCTTTATTTACAGGAATGCGTCGCACCCTTATGTTAAAATACTGAGCAGCTTTGTCATATGCAGAATGTGCAGACTCAGGAATTATCCTATAATCAGAAATGAATAAGCTTCAACCAACCTGTGAAGTCATTATCATACTTCTAAACACATTAAACATATCACAGCAAATTTTAACGCACATTTCTGGTTTTGTGATTCCCTTTTTTGCTCTCATATAGTCACGTGATGTTTTAACAGCTAACAATATACTTTCAGTCCCTCCTGATGTCATGTTGCCACAGATTTGTCCTCCAGATGTTCTTTCTTTGCTGCCAAGAAGTGCAGCTGTCATGGCAACCACTTCTCCCTCAAATTGTGCCACGCTTTGGAAAACATCCTGATGCAATGGATTGGTGTGTGAAAACCTGAAATGAGAAAACAGAGTTTGTAATCATGAATATAGATAGAACCATATTATTTACAAAAAGATGCCAAATAATTGAAGAAAAAATAAGAACAAGTGTTAAATATGTTTTTTTATTTTTTATTTTACCAAGGCAACCCACTGCTTGATCTTCAGTTTTATGGCAAATGAACCAATATATTGAAAGGGCAGGGTTGCCTTGTACTTGAGACCAAATAATATAAAACCCATGAAAGCAGTGTCTAAATTCCTTGATTTTACATCTAACAAATTCTAAATGTAAGCACGCTGCATTCTTTCAAAGAAGGTTTGGTGCTCCATGAGTTCATGAGTTGCAAACCAGTTCTATCAGCCAAGCAAGACTGAGAGCAAAAGAAAATCACGTAAGGCGGTGACCACACTCTTGATTCTCACTTTCATATAGAACACCAATAAAATAAATCTTGCATTTGCACCAGGTGCAGCATACATGCTATGTGAGTAGTTACAAAGAATGGGAATTCCATGGATCAACAAATGTGCAACATCACTTTGTGTTAACAACATCAACTTCATAAATGAAATTGCACAACCATGAGAAAGTACTACCTGATGCAGAATGTTTAGTTAAATGAGAGCCATGTCTGTGTTTTTCACTAGAGGCATAAAACATTGATCCAGGATTTAAGACCAGTCAAGAAGGATGATCAAGAGGGAATATAGCATTTAGAGTACTCAATTTGCACATTGAGAATGATCTTGTGTTTGAAACAGCTCATTAGATCAAAAATGAGATAACTATAATATTTCTTACTAACATTGAGTATGCCTCATTTGTCAAAGCAAAATGGCCATCAGACTCACTTCCCCCAATATAGCTGCATTTAAATTTGTAAACAGGTTAGATAGAGGTACAGAAACAAATGAATCAGTAATGAAAACAAATCAAAGTTCTTGGATAGGACACGGTGACTTTATCTGTTAAAGGCAGAGACATACACTGTACCAGAGCATTTTCCCTTCCAAGCCACATCCTTACTTTTTGCATCTTCCAGCTCTTTTATAGCTTCTCTTCCAAGTCCATTATTTGGCAGTTCAGTTCTCCAGTTATCCCTTTTAGACTTACTGCCTGATTGTAATTTGTCCACAACCTGAAGAAATACTCGCTGATCAATGAGTTGCAAAAGGCCTTTCAACAAATCCTTGATTTTTATTCAGTAAATTGGGAGAAGAGAAAGAAACAAGAAAAGACTGACATTATCAGTGTGCAATAGAAAGAAACAAATGCATTGGGAAGAACATGAATGTCCAAAATCGATCATTTATGCAGTTCTGAAATAAGCATTTTGGACTGTGATGCAGTTCTTGGAAATACCAACTGCAGTCAATACATATCAGGGACCACTCCTATAAAACCACAGGCAAGGTGTCCTAGCCACAAAATCCAGACTTACACCAGTCTATGCAGCTGTCATGCCAAACTCAGTATACCAAATTTATAATCGGTTGAAGGCATAACCCAGCAAACCACCTGGAATTTATCAAGGCCTTTCTTAGAAGAAAAGGAATACTTAATTTCATCATGATCAGCTTGACTAATTACTACTATTCCACTATTATAACCAATTTCTAGTCATGTTTCAAGCAACCAAAAATCAAAATGTAAATTCACCAAGAACCTCTAACAGATTAAAAATTTGAGACTGAAGGACTTAGATTCAAATATCACACTCCATCCAATCATTTGCATCGAAATTAGACTGCCCCGAAATGCATGCAAGTGTGCAGACAAAAGAAAGACCGTCCTCACTCCACGTCACAGGAACAATTGAAAAAAATTCACCTTTCTCTTCTCCGATTGGATGTAGCCGCTGACGGCGGGGATCCATCTGCTCCAATCCAAGAAAGTCAGACCAGAAAACAGAGCAATCCGCAAGAATGGTTTCAAAAAGGCTATAGAGAGCACAAGAACTCACTTGACGGAGCTCATCAAGAATCCCAGCACTGCGGCTTTGATCCCTTTCTCCTGCAGGACGCCGAGGAGGGAGTGGAGAGCCCGAGCGAGGAGGAGGGCTAGGAGGGGGGACAGGAGGAGTGTGATCGGCTCGTACTGGGAGAGGAAGGAGTTGGTCGAGGCACGGAGGCGGAGCACCAAGTCCTCCATGACGTCCATCGATCGCCGAGACTGGGGAGAGAGGAGGAGAGGAATAAGATATGTATAGGGTTGGGGCTGATGGCGTTCAACGGGAGCAGCGGAACGAAGGAACAGAGATGGAGATGGGTCTTCGTATGCTCCCCGCCTTGGTTTCGTTTCTTTTTTTTTCTGCGGTCGCCGGTAGGGCCGGCCGTCGCGTATACGTTCGAAGCATGTATCATGTATGTGCTAACGGTGCGTGCGAATCGGATTCTCTGCGGCCAAATCCGCTTTTTTTTTTTTTCAAACGAATAACCATACTAATTTAGCAAATAAAATTTAATAGATTAAAAAAAAAATTTACTTTAGTACAATAAGACAAGGTTTCGTGCTTTCAAATTTCAAATCTAAAATTCAAAAAAATTATAGAGGATGTCATGGAGTTAGCCACAGAGTTAGCTTTATGATAAATATAACACTCTGTGAACCTTCCGAAGGATAGATCAGGTATCATGGAGTAAAGGATTGTTTGAAAAGATCACAGTGAAATCCTATCAAACAACAACAGTAAATGAGTTTTCTTCAATAAAGAAACATGAGCATGAAGAATTTAATTAGCATAAGAATATTTACACAAGCTGCATCAAAGTTTACTGCCAATATTACTCCATCAATTTTACGAGTAATAAATACTGAATCTGAAATTTTTTTTTATTTTCATCAAAGTTAACTTTGATAAATCAGGTAGGCTCCCAAGAGATGAAGGTGGCCACCAGCGTTGCCCCTTTGCTTTTCCCGTTCGGACGGGTCCCAGTGAGTCCGAGATTTCTCGCGTCACACACCAATATTTTACAATCCGAGACTGGGAAGCCTCAGAAGATGTCACCTTTTGATTCAGTATCTTGGTCAGAATCAAAATTAAAATTAAATTTTACTAAAAACGAAATCAAAATTATACATTTTTTCCATCCTTTTGTTGATATAAAAATCAAAATCAAAATCAAAATATGATAAAATCAGAATATGAATTACGAATCCTTCTAATAATATATATTAAACATATATGAGGTATATATTATTATATATTATAATAGTTTATAATATAAATTATTATTGTTATAATATAATGTTATAATATAATCTGTATATAATATTATTAATTTATATTTTAATATATAATTTATATTTGTAGGATGCATGAAGTTATAGTTGGTTGAAATATGAATGGAGGTTTAGACTCCAAATCTTCTCTAATATAAGATTTGAATTATAGAAAATCATAATTAAATTTAATTTCTTAAAATAAATGCTTAAAATAGAAATCAGTGATTGTAATTTTAATTTTAGATAACCATTTCAACAAACCAAACAGGCCCGGACTCTTAAGTTCTCCTTTAAAGTCAAAGTAAACTACTAAGTTAATACTTAGGTAGTCATATTTTTTTCTTCATCCTTTGCTTCAATTTCTGTGCTGGTGCACATACAAGGCTATTAAGTGTCTTGTTGAAGTCAAGCCATTAATGGATTGTCTAACATAGAAAACAGAGCATGTAAAGAAATGATTTGTGGAGTACTTACTATTAAATTTCCTACATATACTCATGACTCATCCAATAATACGCAGTGAAGAATTAAATACCAAGATTCTCTAAAGTATCAAAAATTTTGATCGATTATTCTTAGTTTTTTCTATTGGCTCAATAATTCTTCAAATTATTCTCGATTGACAAATCAATTAGGAGTTGTCCAATTATTCTAAAAATTGCACTAAAATTTCAGAATATATTCATGAAGGCATTCATAACTAATTTAAGAAATCATTGAATGATAAACACTTGTTATTCTAATATCCAGATTCGTCATGTCTATCGAAGCCAATGCAGTGGCTGATTGGATTGCTATCAGGGTGGCCTCTCATTCTGGTCTAGCAGGTGGAGCTAGAAACAGGGTAACCTTTATCCCTTGATCATTTCTCAGTTATTATACTCTGATATATTGGGTATGATCCATCCTAAAGTGGTAATTACCCATTTGTACTAAAAAAAAAAAAAAGAAAACACATGTTATTGTATGGTATTGCTGGTAGTGATGTTTTTAACTATCAAATATTATTCTAGTGTTTCCTATACTTATTTGTAATTATGATTAAAAATATAAGAGCTTTTTAGTTTTTCTCTTTTTCTTTTTTGATTTTTATATTTTGGTTATCCAAATTTTTTGAACTTTTTGAAAAATTTTGTTAGAGTTTTTTCTTAACTTTTGAATCTTTAGCCTAACTCAGTTGTCCCTAAACATCAAAATTGTGACCATGATGTGATGAATCAAATTGCACCTCAACACTTACAACCCTTATCTACTTGTAAGAAGTTCTAAATTTAAGTCTTGAATAATGAACCTCTAAGTATTTGGATCTAGCCTAGCATTGTATCAAATCAACCAGATCATAATACAATTAGTTTGGAGTTCAGGTCTTACATACTATAGGAGATCTATCTAATACATGATGTAGAATTAAGATTGGATTGTATCCATTAGAATTTTAAATGAACCAAAATTTTCATTAATAGCTCCAAGCCTTAGCTTACTAATTATAAATTAACTTGAGCTCATTGTATCTCAAAAAATAGATAAAATAAACTCAACTACTATTTAACTTGCAAGAGTTGAACTATAGGGTTGTCCAAGCCAATGAATTTATCAATTTGATTACCTCAAAAACATCTAAAACGTCTAGTATTTGGCATTCCCTCCATATGAGAATGTGAATCTTTAAACAAAACTCATTTCTTGGTTATTCCCTCAATCTAAACATATTAGAGTGGATTTTCATGGTTCTATGCGTCCTAAAACATCTAGTAGAAGAGGAATCATAAGAGATCATCATAAGTGTATTCTTCTTGTACTAGGAATGCGGAATTGACAGGAGATTGATGTAAGTTGAAAGCTGCCATGAAAATATTTCAGCATTCTTAGATTAGGGTAGCTTTGCAACTGTTATCCTTTAAGCTAATGAACAAGTAGTAGCATATAAACATTCATATCTTAGGGGTATTCACTATATTATCTCATCTACTCCTAATTTGAGTCTTTACATGCATATATAGAGGCCAATCAAGTAGTAAACTTTTGAGAAATTGAACTGCATCGAAAAGATAAACTACTTGATCGACCATCAACTTTCCTCCCAACTTGCATAGCTAGCTTGTGCAGATTTTCAAGAGGTTGTTATCATAAGGTTTTAATCTTCAATTTTTGTTATATTTTTTTTTAAAAAAAAAATCTAATAGAGTTGACTTGAGTTTTGGCAAACTTTGCTTGCAAAATAACTTCGATATTCAAGCTTGCTTGGCTCTGAAATCTTGATACCCTTTAGAATTCATATTTGGGTTGGGTTTGGCGGGTCGGATCCGGATCCACAACAACCACTTGCGTCTAACGATGTTTAAGCACATCTTATTTATCCTTGCCGCAGGTCGGCAGCGGCGGGCTTGTCGTTATCGTTGTCTTTCCCTCCTCTTGACGTTGAAGATCCGGCGCGGGTGACTTCTTCCGTATTGAAAATTGGATCGATAACGAACCGACTTAATATTTGAATTACGAGTTAATCGATTGAATCAGATGAATCAATTTGATCGAATCAAATAATATTATAATTAAATTTTAATTTAATAATATAAAATAATAAAAAAAATATAATTTAAATAAAAATTTTAAAAAATTTTAAAAACCAGATTGAATCGATTGAAATTCGAGCGATTCAATAAATTTTTTTAATTTTTATTGAATCATATATAAGTTAATTTTAATAATAAAATTGGAATCGAACTAATAATTAATTTTTAATTAAATCAATTAAATCAATCGATTTGATCCGGTTTTTAAAATATTGGTTCTCTCGGGGATCCCTTCGTAGTTCGTACTTGAGGGTGGAAGAATGTTAGGTGGAGGGAACTTGAGACCACACACCGTGAGAACAAATGGAGGGGTCGGCTTAGAAAGTTGGGAACTTTTGTTTTTTCGAAGTCATTAATGGTTCATTGAATGTTAAGTGGAGGGAACTTGACACCACACACCGTGAGAACCAATGGAGGAGGGGTCGTCTTAGAAAAGTCGGATTTTTTTTTCAAAGTCAATGGATCATTAATGCTCTATTTGAATGAAGAAAAAAATATAAAAAATAGATATATATATATATATATATATATATATTATTTTAAATGAATAAGAAAAAAAAAATTTATAATTTATACTAATAATAATATTTTTATTATAAATGATTAAAAAATATATCAATTATTTTTTGAAAGGATCATATAGGAATAAAAAAAAATGAAAAAGACTTTTAAATTTTCTCTTTAAAATCTTTTTGATTCGAAAAGAACTTTTACGTGAAGCTCATCATTTTTTTTCTTAAATTTTTTCTTTCTACTTTTCTCTTCATGCAAACAAATCTTCTAGATTTTTTTTTTTCTACTTTTCTTTTCATTCAAATAAAAACCAAAGAAAAAAAAATTAATGAGTTATTTTTCATTTAATCGATTGAGATATATATAACTTTGTTTATTTATTTATTTATTTTTTTATCATAATACAACATTTCATATGCAGCTTTCCATTGTTATAGCTGTTCTCTGCCTGTCAAGCAGAGTCTCTGGAATCAAGAATACTGCTGGATAACGCATTTAATTAGAAGTATTTGAATCTATATTATTATAATTAGTCAATTTTTTTATTAAAAAAAGATCTGGCAACTGGACAGAAGGGGAGCCTTGAAAGCTAATTAGCCAGCGTTGTTGGATGATGTGTCCCAAACCTGTGGTTGCCGTGCCGTCCGTGTTGTTCACACCCACATTCTTTGATCGAGTTAGCTGGGTGGCCGGATTTTTCTTTGTCTTACGAGTCACCGCTTGCACGATGTCGTTTGCTGCGACGGCACGTTTGCTTGCTGACTCCGACATAAAGTTTGAAGTCGTATTATGTATGCTAGTTGACCGAAAGCATCTCAAATTTGAGACAAGAGTATGGGTGAAGGGTTATTAACTTATTATTATTATTATTATTATTCCTTCCTCTCCCTCATAATGTGTTAATGTAAAAGATTTGGACCACATCATTAGGTAAAAATAGTATGAACTGAAACAATGCCTATTGTCTTGGCATCGAATTTTATATCGATGCTATGCCAATATAATGTTAGTCAATCCAGTATACAGATCAATTCAGTGTATTGAGATTTAGTGCATACTAGTATCAAGTCTTGATTTAATATCGATATAGTATTATTGAGGAGTAAAATCATTGTTGCATTAATAATCGTGCAAGGGGTTAGGATCAGCCCTGACTTTCACTTGCTATACAATACCCGTTAGAGATGAATTAGCCTCAGTGGATCGAGGCGCTTTAGCCCCTCGGCAAGCCAAGGATTCCCAAGGCGCGGATCACATCTCTCGGCCTCAGCCGAGCTATCAACATCTCTCGGCCTCAGCCGAGCTATTAACATCTCTCGGCTCAGCCAAGCTATAACATCTCTCGGCCTCATACGAGCTATCCCTATCTCTCGGCCTCATCCGAGCTATCCTTGTCTCGGCCTCATACGAGCTATCCCTATCTCTCGGCCTCATCCGAGCTATCCCTGTCTCTCGGCCTCAGCCAAACTATTCCTATCTCTCGGCCTCAACCGAGCTATCCCAGTCTGTCGGCCTCAGCTGAGCTATTCCTATCTTTTGGCCTCAGCCGAGCTATCCCTGTCTGTCGGCCTCAGCCGAGCTATTCCTATCTCTCGGCCTCAGTCGAGTTATCCCTGTCTCTCGGCCTCCGCCGAGCTATTCCTATCTCTCGGCCTCAGCCGAGTTATCCCTGTCTCTCGGCCTCCGCCGAGCTATTCCTATTCACGTGCCCCGCCAGCCGAGCTATCCTTATGCCCCGGCCAGACCCGGGCACTCAAGCACTCTGCGGAATCCGACGCGGGAGAGTTTAAACAAAAATCATACCCGAGAGTGGCCTAGAGCCCTGGAGCCTACACGTCTCGGAATCTCACTACATCGTCTCCGAATCTCAAGACATCAACCAGCTCTCCCAACCGTCGATCCTCTAACCAACAAGATACGAATCTTACTGACCTCATAACAAATTGGATTCGAATCCTAACAACTTTCGAACCCACAACGCCCTCAAGGAATCAGGTGATCCTCTATAAATAGAATCGTCTTCCGACTTCTCAGGTATGCGCCTTGCCTACTGGCCCACTCTCCATCTACCTTTGCTCACCCCTTTCCGCCATTAACGCTCTGCTCAGAGCTCTCGAAAGGCCACCCCTGGAGAGACTCTTCAGCGAGAGCCTTTTCCTCACATTTGTTGATTGCTGATCCCCGCTGACTTTAGCGTTGGAGGGTTTTCCACGGAGGGCCACCCCAATGCCTCTCGCGTGAGGACTGTTTTACAGGTCCGCCCAGCCGGGAGACCATCCTGAAGCCCGATCGCGCTCGAATCAGAGGACAGATTTCAGCAGCAATAAATTGGTGCTAGAGGAAGGGTCCTCAAGTCCCATAAACTTGTGATACAGGAGATAAGGATCTCGATCTTGAAGAGAACCTCTCCCATGGCTAATCGAAGAAAGGTTACTTCGAAGCCCGGGACCAGGTCGCCTCCCAAATGACTTGATCCGGTGAGCAGTATAGCACCTCCGCCGCCGCCAGTTGAGACTCCATCGCACCAGCGGCCCCAGTGACCCAGGACCAGTTTGCCTTGCTGGTCTAGCAGGTCCAAGCTCTGGCCCATCTGATCGAGGGGCGCTTTGAAGCTCCCCGTCCAGCTGCACCTACTCCGCACCTTCCTAAGGAGAATGCGGCCCCCGCTCATCAGCGGTCTCTTCTTCCGGCCCGCATGGGGTTGCAGACCCCCCTCGTCGCCCTAAGGAAGTTGAGCCAGCCCCCAAGGGGTCTACGACAAGGATCTCCCCCGATCTCGGTGGGTCCGATCCCTCTCTCTGGTGTTCTCTCGTCACGACTCGACACCGTCTCATTTCTCTCCTCGCCCAGCTCCTCCTGCTGTGCCTGAGGAGATCCGTCGACAACTCCAAAAGATGCGTCAGGAGTTGGATGCCGCTAAGCAGGCCCATCCGCTCCAGCATAAAGCGGAGCAGGGCATTCCCTTCTCCAAGGAGATCATGGAGGAAGTGATTCCCTCCCACATCAAATTACCCGCCATCAAGCCCTATCATGGATCCTCCGATCCTGATGACCACCTTAGCAGCTTCCAATCGATCATGATGTTCCATGGGGCATCAAATGCGATCCTCTATTGCGCCTTCCTTTCCACCCTCAGGGGGTCAGCTCGAACCTGGTTTAACGCCTTAAAACCAGGTTCTGTTGGTTCATTTGACGAGCTGAGCCGCCTCTTCATTAGCCAGTTCGTCAGCAGCCGTCGCCACCGGCGGAGATCTGATTCCCTATCTGAGGTTAAGCAAAGAGAGGGGGAGTCCTTGAAGAAATATCTCGGCCGTTTTAATACGGCCATGCTAGAGGTGGACCACCTTAATCATAAGGTGGCCATGTCCGCCCTAGCAGGCGGAGTGTTGAAGGAGAGTGACTTTTACCTGGTGTTGGAGGTTAGTTACCCTCCGAACCTCTTCGATATGATGGCCCTAGCGAACAAGTACGCTAGAGTCGAGGAATCATGGAGGGCTGCCCACATCGAGCTGACAAGGAAGAAGGAGTCCAAGGGCTCAAACAAGTACTGATCTGCCTGCCAGCCAAGCCCACCTCGCTGCCAAAGGGTTCCTCCGCCGCGCTGAGGAACCGCACCCAGAGCCCGCCTTGGAGGTTCAACCGGTTTACCCCACTCACTACCCCGAGGGCAGAGATCCTCATGGAGATAGAGCGTCAGCTCCCTCGCCACCTCCTCTCCAAGGGAATGCGTCCCGGAGAGACCCCGCCAAATATTGCCGCTACCATCGGGACCACGGCCACGACACCGAGGAGTGCTGGCAGCTGAAGAACGAAATCGAAAGGCTCATCCAGCGGGATAGGCTGGATCAATTCAAGAGAGCGCCCGAGCTAAGGAACGGGGGCGACCGCTAGCCTGAGCCCCAGCAGCCTCCTCCTCTGAATCCTCCGGTCGCCGGCCGCATCAATGTGATCGAGGTAGTCGGTAGTCCGTCGAGCTGGCGGGACGATGAAGAAGGTTCAACGCCAAAGAGAGCGCAGACTAATGAGCTCTCCTTCTCCGACAACGACCTCCGGAAGATACAGTTCCCGCATGACGATGCATTGGTTGTATCCCTCAATCTTAACAATTATGATGTAGACCGAATCCTTATTGATAGTCGGAGCTCTGTCAACGTTTTGTATCTTGATGTGTTTGTGAAGATGAAACTGCTCATGGAGAATCTCCGAGCAGTGGACTCCACCCTAATGGGTTCACCGGCGATGTTATTACCCTAGAGGGGGTCGTGACCTTGACGGTCCGCGCGAGAACTTGGCCCTACGTTGCCACTGTTCATACAGATTTTTTGGTGACCAAGCTTCGGTCGCCCTACAATGCAATCTTTGGGAGACCCGGCCTGATGTCCCTTAGAGCCGCTGTCTCCATCCCGCATCTAGCAATGAAGTTCCTACCGGATGGGGAGTGGGAGTAGTTTGAGGAAACCAAGCTGTAGCTCGGCAGTGCTTTGTTACCAGCCTTCAGTCCAAACTGCCCAAAGTTGATGAGCTAGATGCTCGGGAGGATTTTACCGAGCAACAAGAAGAACCAGCCGAAGAGCTGGAGGAGGTACCGCTGAACGAAGCTCGGCCTAACCAAACCATAAGGATGGGTCGCTGCTGAAGGGAAGCCCCAGCTTGAGCTGATTGACTTTCTCCGAAGGATGCTGATGTCTTCGCCTGGTCCGCTTCTGATATGCCTGGAATCAGCCCAGACGTTCTCGTCCACCATCTTAACGTGGACAAGATGTCCTAGCCCATGAAGCAGAAGAAAAGGAGCTTCGCCCCCAAGCAACAGAAGGCAATTGAGGAAGAAGTTGACAAGCTCATCAAGGCAAATTTCATTCGGGAGGTAAATTATCTGAGCTGGCTGTCCAATGTTATCATGGTGAAGAAGTCGAACGGTAAATGACGGATCTGCATCGACTTCACCGACCTCAATAAAGCATATCCGAAGGACAGTTTTCTCTTCCTCGGATCGACCAGCTTGTGGATGCTACTTCAGGTCACCAAATGCTGACTTCATGGACGCATATTCGGGCTACAACCAAATCCGAATGGCACCCGAGGATGAAGAAAAGACCACCTTCATAACCGACCGAGGTACTTATTGTTACCGTGTCATGCCTTTTGGTCTGAAAAATGCAGGTGCTACTTACCAAAGGCTGGTTAACAAGGTCTTCAAGGAGCAAATCGGCCGAAACATGGAGGTATATGTTGACGACATGATGATCAAAAGCAAAGAAGCATCCGGCATATTGAGGATCTCTCTGAGAGCTTTGCGATGCTTTGAAAATATTGGATGAAGCTCAACCCAACTAAGTGCACCTTCGGCGTCAATTCTGAAAAGTTTTGGGCTTCATGGTTTCTCAGCAGGGCATTGAGGCCAATCCGCAGAAGATTCAAGCCCTTTGGCAAATGGCACCCCCAGCATCCGTCAAAGAGGTCTAACGCCTGACTGGAAGGATTGCGGCCCTCAACCGCTTCATGACTCGGTCGGCCGAGAGGTGCCTTCCTTTCTTTAAAGTTCTACGATCTACCAAGAATTTCCAATGGTCTTCCGAGTGTCAGAAATTGTTCGAGGACCTCAAGAGATATCTCGGCTCTCCACCCCTCCTCAGCAGTCCGAATCTGGGAGAAATGTTATTTCTGTACTTGGTGGTTTCAGAAGGCGTCGTTGGCTCAGTGTTGGTTAGAGAAGAGAACAAGACCCAAAAGACGATCTATTTCGTCAGCAAACTACTCTGAGACATAGAGACAAGATACTCCCGGGTCGAGAAGTTGGTTTTGGCCCTAGTAACATCGGTTCGGAGGCTGCGACCGTATTTCCAGGCACATTCTGTGACGGTCCTGACCGACCAACCCATCAAGGCGGTGGTCCATCATCCGGAGACATCAGGAAGAATGGCTAAGTGGGCCGTCGAGTTAAGCGAGCATGATATCCGATACCAACCTCGCTCGGCCATCAAAGCACAGGTTCTAGCTGATTTCCTCCTTGAATGTACCATCCCGGAGGTTGGTTCCACTCCGGACTCCTCTGAGCACCCGAGATCAGATGCCTTGTGGCTACTCCATGTTGACGGGTCGTCTAATGCCAATGGCTCCGGTCCTGGCTTAATCCTCACCAGCTTAGATGGGGCAACCTTCGAGTATGGCATTCGCTTTTCCTTCCCAGCCTCCAACAATGAAGCCGAATATGAAGCTCTGCTCGCTGAACTCCGAATCCCGCGACCTTAAAGTGAAGAAGCTGAATGCCTTTACCGACTCTTAATTGGTAGCCGGTCATGTGCGGGGCAAGTTTGAGGCCCAGGAGCTGAACATGATTTGGTATCTCCAACAGGTGCGGGACTTACTTTCCCACTTCTCTGAATTTGAAATCATTCAGATCCCAAGATCCGAGAATGCACGCGCCGATTTATTATCTTGGCTGGCAATTGCAAAGTCGATGGATTCCGAGCGGAAGTTTCCCCTTAAGATCCTGGAAAAGCCTAGCATCGCGGAGGCCAACCGAGTGATGCAGGTCAAGGCCAAACCATCCTGGTTCAACCCCATATTAAAGTATCTTAAAGAAGGGTCGCTCCCAGTCGACTGAAAGAAAGCAAGGAAGCTTAAACTGCAAGCCACCCACTATGTGTTGATCGACGACAAGCTGTATAAGCGGTCCTTTTCCATGCCGCTACTCAAGTGCCTCCACTCATCTGAAGCTGATTATGCTCTTCGGGAGGTATATGAGGGAATCTACGGTAACCATTTGGGGAGCCGGTCTTTATGCCACAAGGTGCTGTGCCAGGGGTATTATTAGCCCACCATGCAAAAAGATACTGATGACCTCGTCCGAGCTTGTGACCCATGTCAGAGACATTCCAACATCCAGAGGCTCCCCTTTGCTAGTTTGGTCCCTATTTCCTTCGCTTGGCCCTTTGCTAAGTGGGGATGGATATTCTTGACCCTTTTCCCCTCGCCACTGGACAGAGAAAGTTCTTGTTTGTCACCATCGACTACTTCACCAAGTGGGTGGAGGCTGAGGCAGTTGCCCATATAACCGAAGCTCGGGCCAGGGACTTCGTATGGAGATCCATTATTTATCGCTTTGGCCTCCCGTATACCATCATCACTGACAATGGCAAGCAATTTAATAACCCAAAGTTCCAAGGTTTCTGTGATGAGCATGGGATCTGCCACCGCCTTACATCGATAGGGCATCCGCAAGCCAACGGAGAAGCCGAGGTAACTAACCGGACCCTGCTTCAAGGGATCAAGGCTCGGCTTGCTAGAGCCCGAGGCAGATGGGCGGACAAGCTTCACCATGTCCTATGGGCCTACCGCACCACCCAGAGAATCCCCACTGGCGAGACCCCATTCTGGATGGCCTTCGGCACGGAAGCCGTCATCCCCGTGGAGATAGGGCTTCCTTCTCCGCGAGTGGAGAGCTACTCGTAGGAGGCTAATGATGAGCAGCTCCGCACCAATCTCGACCTGGTGGAAGAAATCAGAGAGAAAGCTCGAATCAGAGTAGTTGCATATCAGCAAAGAGTGGCCCGCTATCATGCCTCCAGAGTCAAAGGGAAATCTTTTTCGCCTTGCGACCTTGTCCTCCTGAAAGCATCCGTCTCCAAACCACTAGAACAAGGAAAGCTGTCTCCGAACTAGGAAGGCCCCTATCAAGTGGTGGAAGTCATCAGACCTGGCACCTACAATCTTCAGGATCTGAGCGGGAAATCTATTTCCCGGACGTGGAATTCGGACAATCTCCGTATATACCACTAGTAGGGTACACTTTCTATAGACTTGCCCTATTTACGGTATTAGCATCATATCTCTATTATTCACAGCTCGATTGCTGCAATCATTTTTTTTCAAAAAGTCATAATGAAAAATGGATGTTACTTACCCATTCTCGGCATGACCGAGCTATCTCCTCGAGTAGCAATGTCTCCGCACCATGGCTGAGCCGAGTCCTATTCAACAAAGACTTGGTATGATCAAGCACCCCCAATACGGTTGGGGGCCAAGTGATCTCCAAAACTTGTTTGGATTCGGGCAGCTTACAAGCCCCGACCGGACCGAAGAGCGAAGAAAACTTTGACCGAATTCGGGCAGCTTACAAGCCCCGGCCCGACCAAAGAACGAAGAAAATATCGACCGGATTCGGGCAGCTTACAAGCCCGGCCGGATCAAAGAACGAAAAAAATATCAACCGGATTCGGGCAGCTTATAAGCCCCGGCCAGACCAAAGAACGAAGAAAATATCAACCGGATTCAGGCAGCTTACAAGCCCCAGCCGGACCAAAGAACGAAGAAAATGTCTTCTGGATTCGGGCAGCTTATAAGCCCCGGCCGGACCAAATGGTAAAGAAACTTCGTCTGGATTCGAGTAGCTTACAAGCCCCGGTCGGACCGAAGTGGGAAGAAAACTTCGACTGGATTCGAGTAGCTTACAATCCCCGGTCGGACCGAAGAGCGAAGAAAACTTCAACCGGATTCGGGCAGCTTACAAGCCCCGGCCAAACCGAAGAACGAAGAAAACTTCGACCGGATTCGGGCAGCTTACAAGCCCTGACCGGCACCGAAGAATAAAAGCCTCGGCCAAAGCCAAAGTGCGCTACTTATTAAAAGCCTCGGCCAAAGCCGAAGTGCATTTTCATTTCTTATTAAAAGCCTTGGCCAAAGCCGAAGTGCGTTATTTATTAAAAGCCTCGGCTAAAGCCGAAGTGCATTTTCATTTATTATTAAAAGCCTCAGCCAAAGTCGAAGTGCGTTGCTTATTAAAAGCCTCGGCTAAAGCTGAAGTGCGTCACTTATTAAAAATTTTGGCCAAGATCGAGTGAAAAGAACAAACGTTTCGAAGATAACAGCAAACACAAAGGTTGCAAGAATCCTCTTTTTCATTCGTCACAAAAAGGGGCAAAAAAGAAAGAAAAAGATACATGAGCCCTCACTGGGGCTTATCATCTTCTCCAAGAGCCGCCGAGCCCTCCCCACGCCGAGCTGACTTGGTGATCTGTCATCGAAGGGATGCTACTTTCCCCTCCAGCCGGCTGTTGGCACGATGAAGGAGCTCGACCTCCCTCATAGAAACGGCCAGATATTGTTTGGCCACCTTCTGAAGCTGCTCACGATCCGCAAACATTGATGCTAGGGCCTCCCTATTAACGGTTACCATAACGTGGCTCCCCTGGGACCCCCCACGGCCATTAGCGCCGCTGCTCGGCGCCTCAGTTGATCGCCCCTCACCTTCAGAAGCCATCTCAGACTCCAAAAATTCTTGAGAGATCGGCTGAAAAGATTGCTAACAGAGGCATCCTCCTCATCCATGTTTTAAACCGCTCCTGGTGAATATTTCGATCGTTTGAGCCATTAATTTCAACCCATGGAAACTCGTCATGCGTCGCCACCTCAGTGGGTGCTCGCGGGAAACGAAGAGTTCCTCCCCTCGTCGAAGAGGATCATTAATAACGTTGAAGCGCTCAAGGAGCTCCCTTCTCAGGACTAGACTCCCTCCGATCTGTCGGACCTTTTCGAAGTAAATGTCCTCGAAGTCTGCCAGACTTCCTCGAATTAGGCATCCTCGAAAAAATGCGAAGAAAAGGAAAAAGTGCATCAGCGACCAACACTGAGCAACATAGCTCACCCTCTTTGAGAGTGGACAATTTACAGGCTTCGGGCGCCCCCTCTATCGTTCGGGTAGCCCCCATCATCTTTGGTCGTCCGTGCCTGAATTCACAGTTGCAATAAGGACCAAGTAAACTATCAAAAATCCTCGGCAACACCGAGCGATCTCTGTATCTTGGCAGGGCCAAGTAAAATAACCGAGTGATATTCCAAAACCTCAGCAACAACCGAGTGATATTCTGAAGCCTCGGCAGCAACCGAGCGATATTCTGAAGCCTCGGCTACAACCGAGTGATTATCTGAAACCTCGGCCAAGTCAAATGGCATATTCTTAAAATGTTATCTAAAGCTTCGGTCTAGATGAGTAATCTCTCAAACTCTCTGACGCAACTAAGACATCCTATGATACTTCGACAGAAGTAAGCAACCTCCTTCTACTCAACCGTAAAGACATACGAGCCATCTCTTTCCGAAAAAATACCTGCTTCGTTCTACAAATAGGATCATGCTTACCGCATGAGTCCCCAGGACTGCCCAGGTCCACCTCTGACCCAAACAGAGACAAACGCTTTCCTCCACCGAGGATCGGACATTGATCTAAGCAAAAATCAGGTAGCAAGAACGCTGCCGAAATATGCTATGACACAAAAAGCATGATATGGGAGTAGTAACTCTCAAACACAATCACATCGAAAAAGAAGCAAGTGCTAAAAAAAGAAAGAATAAAACTTTCTTTATTTCTTCATCGATGGAAAAGAGTTACAACCTCCTAAGAGGTGTTACAAGTGCATCATGGCACAGGAAATAAAAATAAGTAAATAGATCGGCTGGACTGCTTCAGTCAGCTTCGGTTAATAATGATGTTTCGGCATCTGACCCGAGTAGTCAAACAATCCAGTCAGCTCGCCCTGAACCACTGATTAGGGCTAAGCCGGCCTCCCACGGGTCCTCCGGATGAACCAAGAAATCCAAGAACAGAAAGAAGACCTGTGGATGCCGATGCTGGGGAGGCATTCCCCTGGGTGGAATCCTGGGCTGCTGGACGCTGCCCGATTGTGAAAGATAAAGGACCAGCAAGCCCACACTGCTCTCAACTCCCTCTTCACAGGCAAAAGATCCTCCGGCCAGACGAGCTAATGGACCCAGCCCGAGGGAGAAGGAAAAGTCCATCCTTACCATGGGGATATGCATGCTTAGCATCTCCGACGGTCCCCATGACAAGTGGCAAAGGACACACAGGGAGCGCATATGTGTGCTCCCCATATGGTCTCTGCGGACCTCCCGTGTGCTCTCCATATGATATCCGAAACTCCTCTCTTGAGGACGGTCTGCTCTTCAGCGGCTTCTTCATCACCCCAGCTATCTGGGGGAAGTCGACTTGCAAAAGGAGAACTCAGTCTCTCCACTCTCAACCTCAGATACATAGACATCATGAGAGCTTTCACAGGAGAACAAAGTCATGAGAGATAGCCTAATACGGCCCGTTCTCCCCAATTTATAGGCAAACAAGCCCTCGAAATTTGAAACAGCATACCCCATTGCCACATGGAAGGGCAAAAGAAAAGAATTACTTTCCGGAGCGCGCCAAATGCGTTTCCCAGGCCGTGACGAAAGGCAAGAGATCTCCCCTTGATCTCGAATCAAAAACCTTAAATGCATGAGATCAGCTGCAGGTCATTGGGATACGGGCACCTGGGAAATCCCCTCCGAGAACGACGTCATCCAATGACGATCGATTGCTTGTCACGTATGCTAAAAGGACCTGTATTGGAAAAGGCCAACAAAGTAAATGCCCACGACAAAGGCGAAGTACTCTTCAACAAAGCCACTTCGTGTTCCTCGATTGAAAACATGCACATTTCTCCACTTCGAGCGAGCTAAACTATCTAACCTCAGCTCTAACCAGAATACCCCTGCGATTCTCAACCATTTCAAGTCGAACTATCCAATACTTCGGCGGGACAAATTTCCTTACCCGCTCCGAGTGGGACCGAAACTATGTTCCTCGGCAGCACCGGACCATTTTATGCCTCGATCGAGCATGCCCATTCTTTACTTCGGACAAACTGGGTAATCCTTATATCTCGGCCTCGACCGAGACACTTATTCTAGCCCGAATTCAATCGACCTAAGAGCATGAATGAGTTATAATTTGTTCACAGTCGGAAGAAAACTTAAGGAAAAGATCAGCCAAAAAGACAAACAAATAGAGGTGAAAAAACTCGTTCATCAGAAATTTCAATCAGGTCACAAGTCCGAAAGGTAAAAAATACACAAACGACCCTCAAGGATCAGGGGCTAGATCGATCCTAGCAGTATCCTCAGCAACATTCGGGGAGGCTTGGCTTGTTTCGCCCACTTCAAAAGTCATCGTTCCTTTTGCGGCAAGCTTGGAGTATCCTTCGGGAGTCGTAGCCTCGCTAGAGCCCAAAATTGCATCAAGATTGATGTCTAAGATATTTTCATACTTGACTTCTTCAGCCCCCGGGGTACAGGCCTCAAAGGGTTTAACATCCAAAAAGGAGAGGTCCCATTCCGGATGCTCCCGAGATATTCTGGTTCGGACCTCCTCCACGCCAAGCTGAAAAGCCTTGGCACAAGTCGCATCGTGTTCGCCCCGAAGCATGGCGAGATGCCTTTCAGCCTCGACAACTTGGCTTCGGAGTAGGCGATTTGCTCCTCGGTCTCGACGGCCCGCCCTTCGAGCTCTGAGCTCCTCTGTCGACTCGACGACAGTTCTCCTTACAGGGTCTCTAATTGGCTTCGGCCCTCTAATTTTGCCTTCTCCATATGCAAACACAGGGTTAGCCGATGCAACAGTGAGCCGATGAGAAGATTAAAAAGATGATATCGTACCTCCTCCTTCTGCTGAGTTAATCTCCTGGTCAATTCCTCGACCTTGCCGAAGGCCCTCAGCTTGTTGGCCTTAACCTGCTTGATCCTGTCCTTGAGGCCATTGATCTTCGACTGCCTGCTGTTAGCTTCTTCCCTGGACTGGGAGAGCTTGTTGTCAAGCTTGGCCACTTTCTCCTGATGCCATTTGATCTTATCATCCCTGGCGATAACACAATGTTGCAGTTGCCGGATCTTCTCCTCCGACTCGCCAAGCATTCTGTTTAGGCGATTCTGTTGGGAATTGTATCCTACAGCCAATCATTTGATGATTGTGCTGATGTAAATTGTATATAAATTGATATATTAATAAAAGTTATTTGGCAGTTTATTCATTACAAGAACATCTTCTTAATACTCCTGAAAGTAATGAAGCCCTTAGGATCTTCCTCACGATAAAGGAGGATTTATCTTAGAAGGTCCTTAAAAGAGTTTGCGACCAAATGATATACTATGACAGGGCCATAGTACTATCAATTATAGGACGTTGTATATCATATTTGTTGGTTATCCTCTTAACCAAGGAGTGTAGAGACACTGGTATGACATACAGGTAAAAGTGTATGAGTACATTTCACCGAACGTGACTCGTTTCCGGATACTCTGCTGTCAAGAGTTAATCCGAGAAGATATAGGTATAAGTATCCTTCAGACCTGAAGATCACAACTAGTGGCTTACAAGCAACTCATTGTACTTAGGTGTCGGACCACCTGGATTTCTAATCCAGCTACGAAAGGTTACTGGGTGCAGTCAAGTACTTGTGGTAGTCAGTTGTGGATCAAGATGGAATTTGACCTATCCCATTAAAAGGAGAAATGCTTGTATTTCAATTTAGCAAAACCTTGGCCAAGGCACTTCATGTGAAAGTCACATGATCACTAAAGTTAAAATCACTTTATGGATTTGCTATTTAGAGTTGACAGGCTCTTAAGCCATCCTTAGCATTTGTGGTCAAGAGGATGAATTATACGGTAACTGTTTCTTAGGGTTCTTGGAGTTTGCTCGGCAACTCTTCGACTTATCCGGACGTCGGGTTCCATTGCTAGATGGGCACATCGATTAGTATAGAAAGTTGTTTCTATGCTACCGGCTTAGGTTCGAACCTAGAGAGTCACACGCATAGAAGTTTCCTAGGATGATATATTTGTTGATCAACGATTGAGAATCATATATGATTTAATTAATCAATTTGATTGATTGAATTATCTCAATTGGGTTAAGTACAATTGAATAAGATTCAATTTGATTTAAGTCTATTAAAAGGACAAGTCAATTTCAAATATTGATTTGAAATTAGACTTGATTTGAATTTAAATGGATTCAGGACTAGCCAAATTTGATTTGGGCTTGGACCATGATCTATGTGGGTTAAGTCAAATAAATTCAGATCAGAACCCAAACCTCTCGAATATGGATCTCATATGATGAGATGGCTAAAATCTCATCTCATGAGATAGAATTTAATGCATGACATTTATTTACCAAACGTCGGATTTATCCCTCATCTCTTTGGTTTTCTCTGAACGATGGAACTAAACCAAACGCCGTGACTCCTTGGTTTTCTCCGAACATCGGAATTAAACCAAGCGCCGCGCCTTCGGCGTCTCTTCGCTTTTGCCAAACAACGGATTCTTAAATGTCAGAATTAAATATCAAGGCTAAATCTAGACTATAAATAGAGGGCATTCCCTCACCAGAGAACACAGAACAAAAAATAGAACAACAATACACGATTTGTCATGGATTGTAATTCTAAATTATCGTGGATTGTAATTCTAAAATGTTAGAATAGAAAATCCTGGTGATTCTGGTGTTAGCGGAAGCCTGGTGGATCTTGGAGGAAGATTCAAGTGAGAGGATTCAAGATCAGCAAAGCTATTTTTCCACGAGCTAGCACTCTTGGAAATCTGATCATTCGGGGCTTCGCGTGGATGATACTAGAGGCCGGACGATTGAATGGCTGCAGAGCAATAAGGATTTATCTACTGTTCTTAAGGTAAGTGATTTGATCCCTAGATCTTAAGGCAGGCTTCAAGATAATAGTGTGACTAGTCATCTTGAAGATCAAGATATGATCTTAATATTTTATATGCATATTTTAGATCAAACGACCCTGATATATATAGGCAAAGATATGATCTTGATGCATATTAGATAGATTAATATGTAATCTTTTAATTTCCGCAATGATAATAGTTATCAATTTTTAAAAATATGCATGCCTCGTAGACTATTTCTCCCTACAAATGGTATCAGAGCCATGGTTTCGTTAATGATCTAATTTATTGCATGTAAATTAATATTCTCATTAATTGTGTAATTATGGCTAAAACTTATCACAAGGTCATATTGTCACATGTGGATTGAAAATCCGAATTACCCATTCAATGAGGTATTCTGTGAAATATTGCCGTGCGATTATTTTATCGTTGATGCTTTGTTTAAAGAAAATTTAAATTGTACTTTGGCATCAAAACATAGATTACACACACTCTCAAAAGATATTTTATATTTGATACATATTGATGTTGTATAAAACCATAATATTTGCATGTTTAGTATAAAAACATAGATATGATATATGATGGCATGATGTCTATGTTATAAAACATACAAATATTTATGAGAGTTTTATTTGAATGTCAAATATTAGTTCATAATTTTTTTTTTAGATATGATCTAAATATAGAAATTATGAGTAGTAACATTATGCTTGATTGAAATATATGACATATTAACATGAAATATATTTAATTATTTGGGTTAGCTAAATCGGGTCCATAAAGGGTTAGACTCTAAGGTTTAAATCAACTGGACTAAAAGAGTATTTGTTCAAATCTAATTAGATTAGGTTAAGAATGCTCTAAATCAAACAATAGTTGTAGTTGATCAAGTCCTTTTCTTTGATTAAACCAAATGGAAGTAGATTAGGCTCCGTGGTTGAGCATGAATCTATTAGATGGTCAAATCAGAATTGGTTAACCATATGATGTCAAGGTGGGATGGCAAGTTGCTCTAGGATCAACGATCGAATGATTTTTAATTGGGAGCTACTCGTATTGATGCGTCTTTAACGAGTTAATGGCATATCCCTCCCATCGATCTCTCTCACCTGGTCATTGTGATGAACCATTTATAATTCAGATCATTTACCTGATTCGGGTTGACCCATGCCTGTAAGGATATCAGTATGACTAATTTAGGTACCACTTAACCTGACTTAATCTTGTTTCATTCTATCGATTTCATAGATTCAGTGGGAGAACTTGATTAGTCAATTTATCTTCATATTATTAAAATCTTATAAAATTATTAGGTCCTTAAAATGAAATAGTTATATGATAACTAGATCATAGCCTTCCATTAAGGCGGGTGATAATGAGTTCGATGTCTTGATAATCATTGGAGGCACTCCATGCCTGGTGCTTGTCAACCATCGAAATTATTATTCATTATATGATAAGTCAGCGTAACTATTAAATAAATAGTCAGGTGAGCTAAGCTTCACTCGGGCTTGGTTGTCTATTGATAGGTTACACTGATTATATCATTTAATGGTTGGATCTAACCAGAACTTTCAGTGGAGGCACTTCATGCCTGCTGAAGAGGTACATAGGGCAAAACTGAACACTAAGAATTGTTTGGGGAAACAATTGGTTTTGAACCTACTCTTAGATGCATATGTGTTAGCCAAGCTTCACTTGGGCTTGTATGTAGTTTATATAGATCTTAGTGCCCGCTAAAGAATTAAGAATAATTCTTCGAATTGGGGTGTAGAGGCTGCCAATTTGAACAAAATAGTGGAAGAATCTTTAGACTAAAGTCTAAGTCTTTAGACTGAATCAATTTATATACTAATAAACTTTAGTTTTTCCTTATGCAGAATATGGCCACTAATTTATCATTAAGGTCCCTATTGGATAGTGACAAATTGAATGGTTCCAATTTCAATAGCTGGTTCAGAAAACTTAAGATCGTCCTTGAGCATGAGAGAATTCTATATATTCTGAATAATCCTGCACCAAAGATACCTGATGCAAACACCCAAAGTTCTGAGAGAGACACTTATCAAAAGTGGCTCAATGATAGAACTAGCGTGCGTTGTATCATGTTAGCAGCAATGAACGATGAATTCGGTCACCGATTCGAGAATGCTCAGCCAGAAGAAATCATTCAAGCATTGAATGAATCTTTCGGCACACCCGACGATGTTGAAAGGCACAAGACTAGTTGTGCTATTTTCAATGCTCGAATGAGAGATGGATCTCCTGTCACTGATCATGTATTGTACATGATCGAGAAGATAGAACTCCTAAGCAAGCTCGGCTTTCCCTTACATGAGCAGTTGGAAAAAGATGCGATCCTGAATTCCTTGCCTCCATCCTTCCGACCTTTCCTTACTCATTTTCGAATGACAAAGCCTGCAGTCAACTACCACGGTTTGTTGGGGTTGTTACAGAACTTTGAGAAGGATAACCAGCTCTCTAAGGGTTTGGTTAATGTGGTTGAAGGATCTAAGGTAGGGCGTAAACCCTTTGGGAAAGGGAAGAAGAAAAAGAATAATAAAAGGGTGCAACATGCTAGGACATCTATAAGGGGTCAGATGCAGAAGAAAAAAGTTGATAAAAGTCAAGCTGAATGCTTTCACTGCAAGATGCAAGGGCACTGGAAGAGGAACTGTCCTCTTTACATTGCCACACTTGATCCAAACAGGCCAAAGAAGAAAAAGGAGCAAGATGTTGCTCAACAAGGTATTTATATGATAACACCTTATAATTTTTCTATATATGATAATCAGACCTGGGTATTGGATACCGAGAGTCCTTTTAACATTTGCAATTCATTGCAGGGACTACAGGTCACTAGAAGATTTGAGGACAATGAAAGATTCCTAAATGTCAGCGATGGAAGATTAGTTCCAGTACTGTCATTAGGAGTTCTTGAAATAGTTTTCAATAGAAATTTCATTATACTAAATGATTGTCATTTTTGCCCAACGTTCTTATTGAACGTAATTTTGGTAGGCCTTCTGGCCAAAAATAATTATGAAATTTCAATAAAGGATGTTACTTTGAATATCATTATGAATGGAGTCACTGTAATGACTGGGCATTTATCTAATGGCATTTATACAGCCTGTGAATGTAGTGTACCAATCAAGTAAGCGCCCTAGAACAATTGATGTCACAGATATTTATCTTTGGCACCATCAGCTGGGTCATATCAACAAGAACAGATTAAACAGGTTAACTCAGGAGGGCATCCTTCGAGTTGATGATTGTGAATCATTAACTACCTGTGAATCATGTCTTCTTGGTAAAATGACCAAGTCATCTTTTACTGGAAAAGGTGAAAGAGCCAAAGAGCTATTGGGTCTAGTACATACTGATGTATGTGGACCAATGAGCACTTGTGCCAAAGGTGGATACTACTACTTCATTACATTTACAGACGACCTTTCTAGGTTCGGTTATGTCTATCTTATGCGACATAAATCTGAATCGTTTGAAATATTCAAACTATATCATAAAAAAGTAGAAAAACAAACAGGAAAATGTATTAAGACCCTTCGATCAGATCGAGAAGGCGAATACCTTTCCAATGAATTTGTGACATATTTAAAGGAGAATGAGATTCTCTCCCAATGGACTTCTCCTGGAACACCGCAACATAACGGTGTATCGGAAAGAAGGAATCGAACTCTGTTAGACATGGTTCGGTCCATGATGGGTTTTGCAAGCTTGCCAATATCATTTTGGGGATACGCATTAGAATCATCTTGTCATATTCTTAATAAGGTTCCAAGTAAGTCTGTTTCTAAAACTCCACATGAGATGTGGTATGGACATAAACCGATTATTACCTATCTGAGAGTCTGGGGGTGTCTGGCTTATGTGAAACGTGCAAAATCAGACAAACTTGAACCCAAATCTGACAAATATTTTTTCATCGGCTATCCGAAAGAAATAAAAGGATATTACTTTTACAATACTGAAGAACAAAAGTTGTTCATTAGTAATAGAGCAATTTTTCTTGAAAAGGAGTTCCTTAGTGAAGGAACAAATAGCTCTAATGTTGAACTTGAGGAAGTTCATCAAGTAGAAGGAACAACACAAACCAGTGAACTCCTAGATCTGAGTTGATTAGATCAAACTTAAAACCCATTTTAGATGCACCATTAAGACGATCTGGTAGAGTACCACATCAACCGGACAGATACTTGGGTTTCTTGGTCCAGAACGATGATCCTGTTGAACTCGATGAGAACAACGAGGATCCGATCAGCTATATGGATGCTATGCAAAGGACTGACTCTAATAAATGGCTCGATACCATGAAATCCAAACTTGATTCCATGAAGGATAATAATGTATGGACATTAGTTGACCCACCTGAAGGGATAAAACCCATAGGGTGTAAATGGGTTTTCAAGAGGAAAAGAGGCGCAGACGGAAAGGTAGAGACCTATAAAGCATGTCTGGTTGCCAAGGGGTATCGTCAACGTTATGGTATTGACTATGATGAAACGTTTTCTCCTGTGGTAATGTTAAAATCCATTCGGATTATGCTAGCTATAGCAGCACACTTCGATTATGAGATTTGGCGATGGATGTTAAAACCACTTTTCTAAATGGTGATTTAGAAGAACAGGTGTATATGATACAGCCTGAAGGTTTTATATCTGAAGATGAGTCTAAAGTGTGCAGGCTACAGAGTCTATTTATGGACTTAAGCAAGCACCAAGGAGTTGGAACATACAATTTGATAAAGTGATCAAATCTTATGGCTTTATTAAGAATAAAGAAGAACCTTGCATTTATAAATGGGCTAACGATTCTGTTATTATATTTCTTGTATTATATCTGGATGATATTCTCTTAATTGGGAATGATATCCCTGCATTACAAGGAATAAAGATATGGTTATCATCACAATTCTCCATGAAAGATCTGGGAGAAGCATCATACATCCTAGGGATGAAGATCTATAGAGATAGATCTAAGAGGATGCTAGGTTTATCCCAATCTACGTACATTGACACAGTGCTAAAGAGGTTTAGCATGGAGAATTCCAAGAAAGGCTATCTTCCGATAGGCCATGGAATTCATCTTTCTAAGAAGGATTGTCCGACAACTCCTAATGAAAGAGAATGTATGAGTCGAATTTCATATGCTTCGGCAGTAGGATCGATTATGTACACCATAACATGTACAAGACCAGATGTGGTCATACTCACTAGGAGTAGTGAGTAGATACCAATCTGATCCAGGAGAAAAATACTGGCAAGTTGTTAAGACAATCCTTAAGTATTTGAGAAATACTAAGGACCAGTGGTTAGTCTATGGAGAGTCTGATTTGAAACTTGTTGGATATACTGATTTCAGTTTTCAATCAGATCATGATGATAGCAAAAGTGTATCGGTTTCATGTTTATCCTAAATGGTGGAGCTATTTGCTGGAAAAGTT
>UESW01004495.1:729507-800340 GCA_900491605.1 Calamus simplicifolius
TTCTTGGAGTTTGCTCGGCAACTCTTCGACCTATCCGGACGTCGGGTTCCATTGCTAGATGGCAACATCGATTAGTATAGAAAGTTGTTTCTATGCTACTGGCTTAGGTTCGAACCTAGAGAGTCACACACATAGAAGTTTTCTAGGATGATCTATTTGCTGATCAACGATTGAGAATCGTATATGATTTAATTAATCATTTGATTGATTGAATTATCTCAATTGGGTTAAGTACAATTGAATAAGATTCAATTGGTTTAAGTCTATTAGAAGGACAAGTCAATTTTAAATATTGATTTGAAATTAGACTTGATTTGAATTTAAATGGATTCAGGACTAGCCAAATTTGATTTGGGCTTGGACCATGATCTATGTGGGTTAAGTCAAATAAATTCATATCAGAACCTAAACCTCTCGAATATGGATCTCATATGATGAGATGGCTAAAATCTCATCTCATGAGATAGAATTTAATGTATGACATTTATTTACCGAACGTCGGATTTATCCCTCGTCTGTTTGGTTTTCTCTGAACGATGGAACTAAACCAAACGCCGCGACTCCTTGATTTTTTCCGAACATCGGAATTAAACCAAGCGCCGTGCCTTCGGCGTCTCTTCGCTTTTGCTAAACGACAGATTCTTAAATGTCAGAATTAAATGTCAAGGCTAAATCTAGACTATAAATAGAGGGAATTCCCTCACCAGAGAACAGAACAAAAAAATAGAACAACAATACACGATTTGTCGTGATTGTAATTCTAAATTGTCATGGATTGTAATTCTAAAATGTTAGAATAAAAAATTCTGGTGATTCTGGTGTTAGCGGAAGCCTGGTGGATCTTAGAGGAAGATTCAAGTGAGAGGATTCAAGATCAGCAAAGCTATTTTTCCGCGAGCTAGCACTCCCGAAAATCTGATCATTCGGGGCTTCGCGTGGACGATACTAGAGGCCGGACGATTGAACGACTGCAGAGCAACATGGATTTACCTACTGTTCTTAAGGTAAGTGATTTGATCCCTAGATCTTAAGGCAGGCTTCAAGATAATAGTGTGACTAGTCATCTTGAAGATCAAGATATGATCTTGATGTTTATATGCATTTTAGATCAAACGACCCTGAATATATAGGCAAAGATATGATCTTGATGCATATTAGATAGATTAATATGTAATCTTTTAATTTCTGCAATGATAATAGTTATCAATTTTTAAAAATATGCATGCCTCGGAGACTATTTCTCCCTACAGATTCTTCTCCTCGTAGCTTCTCTTCTCAGCCTGTCTCGACTTTCATCGAACTGCTTCTTGGCAGTTTCCATTTCTTCAGCACATCGGATGTGACCTGTGATAACTCCGAGCATACTTCGTCGTACCTCACCAGAAAACCACGTAGTTCCTAAACTTCGAGCCATAACCTGGATACGTTGTCGAGGGCGGCCTGATGCAATCCCCTCGCCCTCGCCAAGTTCTTGTTGGCAATGTCCAGAACTCACTCAAATTTATCAGACGCCTCTGCTCGCAATCGAAGCTCAGTACTGATTCTCTTGGCCTAAACGCTGGCCCCTGTAGCCAGGCTCAAATGCCAGCATTGTGCCCTAGTGATCAGAGCGCTTGCGAAACAAAACCCAAATAAGAAAGCGCGATCAAGTTAACCAGAAAGCACCCACTACTCTGGAATAGCAACTCACCCGGGAGGTGTAAGACCTAGCTAGCTCCATAAGGGTGGAATTGTTGATTTCAGGGAGAAGATGAACATCCTTCGCCATGTTCCGCTGACCGAATGCGGCATCGATAAGATCCAAGTCTGCAAACTCGTTCATCAAGGGACCCGCGCTTGGATACAATGCCGACCTCATCAGAGCAGAAAATGCCTCCTCGATAGCTGGGTCCGAACTACCAGGCTGCCCATCTGAGTGATCAGTCCGGGCAACCTCAGACTGAGAAGCCTTCAATCTCCTGGCCTCCTTCAGTAAAAGTCTGGCCTACGATTCCTCGGATATCTCGGCCAGCCCAGGCATCAATGTTCTCGATGCTTCAGTTTGAGAAGCTTCGGTTGGAAGGTTATCATCATGTCCTCTTTCTTCACCCAAAGGTCCTTCTTCAATCACCGGTGCCTGCTCCTCCCCCGCGGACTCCACCGAAGCCTCAACCTGTTCGCCAGCTCCTCTAACCTCCTCAGGAGGAAGCTCTCCAGCAGGAATCTCTCCCGAGCCTCCATCACCGTTGGCCCAACATCACCACCCTTTGATCCCTCTGAGGGAGGCCCTTCAATGGTAGGCTCACCTTGAACTTCCGATGGAGCCTCGTCCGGGCTGTCCACTATCTCCCACCAAAGGACAAGGGATCTCGGCAACCCTCTCTGGGTCCTCCTCGCTCTCTGCTCCTCCGTTATGGCTATTGCTTCTTCCCCCAACTGAGAGAACCCCTCTCTCATCGCCGGCGCTTCCACATTCTCTTTCTGTCCACTATCTCCGACGAGCGCTCTTCAGAAAGACAAACCCTCTTTTAGGCTTGCGTCTTTCCCCTCTACTGGCCTCTCTCGGGCGCTTTCCCCAACTCCTTCTTTATGCGACTCTCCAGTGCAGATCTCTTGGCTACAAGCGCAGTAGGCGAACAATCAGACTGAGATATACTCGCTCGAATGAAATCAATGGAAGGGAGAAAGAAAAGACTGCATTGTACGTCGACGGGGCTAAGCCCGGCGGCAAAAAGAGCCTCCTTCGATAGTAAGACGTTAGCCGAGAACACTCGACCGTCAAGAAGGACCCCTAGGTCCTCCCTCTCCTGTTCGGATAAGGCTGGATGCGCTTCCATATCCCTAACAGGGTTTCCCCATCCCTGCGGGAAGCCGGAACCGATGTTCCCTTCGGTGATAAAGAATCAAACCTTCCATTCCTTTACGGATGATGGTTTATCCATGATCGTCCTGAATGACCTCCGAGGTCTGATATAGGACCACTCTGAGCTCCTCCTGAACTTCAGATGGTAACAAACACGGAACAGGGACAGAGTTTCTATTACCTGAACCCGGTTACACATCAAGATAAATCCGATGATACTCCGCCAGCTGTTAGGAGCCACCATTGTTGGGCAGATGTTATAAAACCTCATGATCTCTTTCGCTAAGGGATGAAGGGGAAACCGGAGGTCTACCTTTAGGCTATCTTCGTAAAGAAAGATACTGCCCTCCAGCTCTTGCGAGACCCTATGCTCAGGCTCCGGCAGCCGCAAAATGACATCCGAGGGAATGCCATATTTTTGGCATATTCTCTCCAAATCCTCAGCAACAATCTCTGAAACCATGTCGCTAGGCCTCACCATATTGTTCGTTGAAAGAAACGCCGAGCGAGGTTACAAAGGAAACAGGGAACAAATTCTCCAAGAAGAAACAAAAGAGCGCCGCGAATGGAAATGACGCTGTTACGACTTTGTTTCTCCCCAAAAATAACCGCCTCAAAGAGAAGATAAGGCATTTTAATCGAGACACCCAGAACAACCATCGCAGGCGCCGTGAAAATCGGAATTTGATACGTGGCATTTCCCCAACCTTTGCCCCTAAGAAACGGTAGATTCGTCCCGTAAAGGCATGGCGGCCATGCAGTATTAATTAGGGCATCATTACGTAGGCTGTCAAATCCAGACCCCTCCATTCAGATTGTGCCACCTAGAGTTATACTCCCTACGCTCGAACCTACGCTTCGAACTAGGGAGTGGGGGGCATGTGTTGAGGGGTAAAATCATCGTTGCATTAATAATCGTGCAAGAGGTTAGGATCAGCCCTGACTCCCACTTGCTGTACAATACCCGTTAGAGATGAATTAGCCTCAATGGATCGAAGCGCTTTAGCCCCTCGGCGAGCCAAGGATTCCCAAGATGCGGATCACATCTCTCGGCCTCAGTCGAGCTATCAACATCTCTCGGCCTCAGCCGAGCTATTCCCATCTCTCGGCCTCAGCCGAGCTATAACATCTCTCGGCCTCATCCGAGCTATCCCCATCTCTCGGCCTCAGCCGAGCTATCCCTGTCTCTCGGCCTCAGCCGAGCTATTCCTATCTCTTGGCCTCAGCCGAGCTATCCTTGTCTGTCGGCCTTAGCCGAGCTATTCCTATCTCGGCCTCATCCGAGCTATCTCTCTCGGCCTCAGCCAGCTATCCCTGTCTGTCGGCCTCAGCCGAGCTATTCCGATCTCTCGGCCTCAGCGAGTTATCCCTGTCTCTCAGCCTCCGCCGAGCTATTCCTATCTTTCGGCCTTAGCCGAGCTATCCCTGTCTATCGGCCTGAGCCGAGCTATCCCTGTCTGTCGGCCTCAGCCGAGTTATCCCTGTCTCTCAGCCTCCACCAAGCTATTCCTATTCACCGTGCCCCACCAGCCGAGCTATCCTTATGCCCCAGCCAGATCCGAGCACTCAAGCACCTCTACGGAATCCAGCACGGGAGAGTTTAAACAAAAATCATATCTGAGAGTGGCCTAGAGCCATGGAGCCTACGCCGTCTCTGAATCTCAAGACATCAACCAGCTCTCTCAGCCGTCGATCCTCTAACCAACAATATACGAATCTTACTGACCTCATAACAAACTGGATTCGAATCCTAACGGCTTTCGGACTCACGACACCCCCAAGGAATCAGGTGATCCTCAATAATAGAACCGTCTTCCGACTTCTCAGGTATGCGCACTTGCCTACTGGCCCACTCTCTATCTACCTTTGCTCACCCCTTTCCGTCATTAACGCTCTGCTCAGAGCTCTCGAAAGGCCACCCTGGAGAGACTCTTCAGCGAGAGCCTTCTCCTCACATTTGTTGATTGCTGATCCCCGCTGACTTGAGCGTCGGAGGGTCTTCCACGGAGGGCCACCCCCAACGCCTCTCGTGTGAGGACTATTTTGCAGGTCCGCCCAGGTGGGAGCCCATCCTGAAGCCCGATCACGCCCGAGTCGGAAGGATAGATTTCAGTAGGAACAAGTATAATATGCTTGATATAGAGTGGTATGAATCGATATGTTATATCATGGTATAAAAACTATGCCGGTATATGATCAAATCATGACCTTTGCAAAATGAGCAGATCAGATAAACCTATTAGCATTTGAATCTTCTTTCTATGAAAACACTACTCTTAGTTACCTACATTTAGAGCAAGGACTAAGCTTGAAAAGCAAATTTAAACATAAGCTAGGTCTAACTAGACTTCAATCCAATTTGGCCTAGCTAACTCCATCAAATAAAAGATAAATATATCTTGATGGATGGGCTAAAAATCTTCAAATCACAAGAATTTTAATAGATAAACATTTTAAAGACAGTACATTATATATAATAATTTGAATAATCAATATAGAACCTCTATCTTTCAAATTTATATCTAATCAAACCTAGTTAAAGATTCTTTGAGTGTAGCCTATTATTTAACTATATCTTAAGACTATATTGTGTTATAGAATTGTAAAGTAAACACAAATAAGATTCCAATCAATCCTTTATTAACTTAATGAAAGACGTTTGAAACTTCTCTCCAAATTCAAATTACTTCTTCTAATCTATCTGAACTTGAGACTAACCTAGACTAACCTAATCCATTCAAGATTTAGCTTTAGTAGGGTTTAGTCGGAGGAGTCTCAATTTATGGTTGGGTTGAGAGATAGGCAAAAATTAGATAATGATTAACCTTCCCTAGAATTGCGGAAAGAGTAGGAAATGGCAAGAAGTATATTGGGGCTAGGTTTGTTGGGCCCATGGCCCACCTATTCAGCCCATTAGGGCAAAAGGGAGCGCTACTCCTTTTTCCACCAGGGTTTATTCTCTCTCTTTTATAAAAGGAGTAGCCGCCTTCCTTTTTTGGTTTTCTCTATTTTAAGGAGCAGCCGTCTGAAAAAAAAAGAGGAGAAGCATGTAGCTGGTATTTCTTTTTTCTAGGAGCATGGATTGCTAGGGGAAGAGAAGGAAGGGCTGCTGCTTGGTGCTTGACTATGTGGGAGGACTTCCACTCCAGGAATCACGTAAAGGTGCTGCAGAAGAAAAACAAGAGAAGAAGAAGAAGAAGAGAAGGGAAGAAAATAAGGAGGTAACGCAGGAGACCGTATTTTTCGGTGACGTAATCCTTATATCCCTATTATTCTCTTGTGATTATTTCTCAAGTTCTGGCAAGGGACTTTGAGACTTGGATATTTATTATTTTATAGTGGATCTTCTTCTCTGGCTTGCCCGTGGTTTTTTTCCCTTTATCTTGAAGGAATTTTTCACGTAAATCTTGGTGTTTCTGTGATTGTGTGGTTTGCGCATTTTTATTTATTATTCCGCTGCGTATTACGTCTACTAGTATTTGCTCGTACATGGATTCTTTCCCATCAACTGGTATCAGAGCCTGTGAATTTTTTTTGTGTGTGCGAGCATGGAGGCCAGTAATGTTTCCCGCATGATCAGTCTGAACGGAAACAATTGGATGATATGGAAACCAAGGATGGAGGACCTCTTATATTGCAAGGATCTATATGAACCTTTAGAAGGGGTCAAAGCAAAGCCCGCTACAGTGACAGACGATGCTTGGATCATGTTAGATCGGAAGGCTGTCGGTTTTATTCGGCAATAGTTGGATGATAGTGTCTTTCACCATGTTTCCACTGAGACTTCTGCAAACTCTCTTTAGAAAAAGTTAGAAAGTCTATATGAGAGAAAAACAGCTGGCAACAAGGCTTTCTTGATCAGAAAACTAGTGAATCTGAAATATAAAGAGGGTGCTTCTATTGCTGAGCATTTGAATGAAATGCAGAGTATTAATAACCAGTTATCCTCTATGAAAATGTCTCTTGATGATGAGTTGCAGGCATTGTTACTTCTCAGTTCATTGCTAGAAAGTTGGGAGACACTGGTAGTTTCCCTCAGTAATTATGCACCAGACGGTGTTATCACCATGAGTCAAGTAACAGGCAGTTTGTTGAATGAGGAGTTAAGAAGGAAAAATTCAGTAACTTCTCAGATTGATTCACAGGCACTTGTCTCAGAGAATAGAGGACGGTCAAAGTCTAGAAATAGAGACAATTCATACAAGGGTAGAAGCAAATCAAGGTCAAGAAAAGATATTACTTGCTATAACTGTGGTGAGAAAGGGCACTACAAGAATCAGTGTAAGAAGCCTAAGAAGAGTAAGAAAAAGGAAAAAGAAGTGGAGGATACAGAGTCAAAGGAGAATATCATAGCTACTGTGCAGAGTGATGATTATTTGATTTTATCTACTTCTGATGGTATCTTCTCATGTGAGTGTCAGAATCATGAGTGGGTGATTGACACAGGTGCTTCTTATCATGCTACACCACGGAAGGAGTTTTTTCTACATATAAGACTGGAAATTTTGGTGTTGTTAAGATGGGAAATCAAGGCACAGCAGACATCATTGGCATGGGTGATATCCACATGAAGACCAATCTTGGCTGTAAGTTGGTGCTAAGGATGTAAGGCATGTAGCTGACTTGAGGCTAAATTTAATCTCAGTTGGAAGACTTGATGATGAAGATTTTGATAGCAGATTTCATAAAGGGCAATGGAAGCTCAGTAAAGGTTCACTTGTTGTAGCCAGTGGGAAGAAATGTCACACTTTATACAGGTTGCAGGCTAAAGCTTATGGTGAACAGTTGAATGTTACAGAGAATGACTTCAGCATAGAGTTGTGGCATAAACGACTGGGACACATGAGTGAGAAGGGGCTGCAAGTTCTTTCCAAGGAAGAAGTTCTACCAGACTTCAAAGGTGTACATCTGAACCCATGTGTTGATTGTTTGGTTGGCAAGCAACATAGAGTTTCTTTTGCTAGTCCTGCTTTATCTAGAAAAATGCATATTTTGGATCGTATATATAGATGTTTGTGGTCCTCTGAGGACAAAAACTCCTAGTGGAACAGTTAATGTTCTAGGCATAAGTGGTGCACTTTATTTTGTCACTTTTATAGATGATTTTTCTAGAAAAGTTTGGGTCTATGGTTTTGAAGACTAAAGATTAGGTTATTAATGTCTTCAAAGAGTTTCATGCCAGAGTTGAAAGAGAGACAGGAAAGAAACTGAAATGTATAAGGTCAGATAATGGTGGTGAGTACACAGGGTTATTTGATAATTATTGCAGATCACATGGCATTCAACATGAGATGACAGTTCCTGGTACTCCTCAGCATAATGCAATTGCAGAAGAATGAACCGCACCATCATGGAAAAGATCAGATGTATGCTTTCACAGTCCAAGTTACCTAAAAGATTTTGGGATGAGGCATTGAAGACAGCGGTTGATGTAATAAACTTGTCACCATGTACAGCTCTAGATGGTGATGTTGCAGAGCGTGTATGGTCAGGAAAAGATGTCTCTTATAAGCACTTGAGAGTGTTTGGTTGTCGTGCATTTGCACATGTTCCAGACATTGAGAGGTCCAAGCTGGATGGTAAGACAAAAGAATGTGCTTTGCTTGATTACTCACATGATGAGTTTGGTTATAGACTTTGGGATCCAGAAAAGCAGAAGGTATTCAGAAGCAGAGATGTGGTATTTTTTGAAGATCAAACCCTTCAAGACTTCAAGAAGGAGGTGTCAGTCAAGTCTTCTGCAGGAGGATTAACAGACTGTGATCCAGTTACTCCTCTAGTAAATCAGGGGATAGGGGAGATGTGCAAGAAATAGTGCAGGAGCAGGTATTAACTCACCTGTAGGACATGTTGAGCAGGAAGGAGATCAGGAGCAACCTCCTACAGAGCCTCAGCTGAGAAGATCTATCAGACAACGTCAACCTTCCAAAAGGTATTCTACAGATGAATATATAATGCTTACTGATGCAGGTGAACCAGAATGTTACCAGGAGGCAGTTGAAAGTGAGCAGAAAAAGGAGTGGTTAGTAGGTATGCTGGAAGAAATGGATGCCTTACAGAAGAACCACACATATGATTTAGTGGAACTACCAAGAGGAAGGAAGGCTTTAAAGAACAAGTGGGTTTTCAGGTTAAAGACTCAACAGCATTGTTCTCAACCAAAGTACAAGGCCAGATTGGTTGTGAAAGGCTTTGGTCAAAAGAAAGGTATTGACTTTGAAGAGATTTTTTCTCCTGTTGTTAAAATGTTTCAATTCGTGTTGCTCTAGGTATTGCTGCTAGTCTAGACTTGGAGGTTGAGCAGTTAGATGTGAAGACGACTTTTCTTAATGGTGATTTGGAGGAGGAAATCTATATGGAGCAACCAGAAGGCTTCAAAGTCAAAGGTAAAGAAAATCTTGTCTGCAGATTGAAAAAAAGCTTATATGGGCTGAAGCAAGCTCCAAGGCAGTGGTACAAGAAATTTGATTCATTTATGGCTGAAAATGAATACAAAAGAATGGCTTCAGATCATTGTGTGTATATCAAATGGTTTAGTGAGGATTTTGTCATACTCCTACTTTATGTTGATGACATGCTTATTCTTGGGAAAGATATGTCTATGATTGACAGGTTGAAGAAAGAGCTGAGCAATTCATTTGAAATGAAGGATATGGGACCAGCAAATCAAATACTGGGTATGCAGATTTTCCGTGATAGAAGAATCAAGAAAATATGGTTGTCACAGGAAAAGTACATTGAGAAGGTATTAGATATGTTTAGTATGATCAATGCAAAGCCAGTTGGTTCTCCTCTTGCAGGTCACTTCAGGTTGTGCTCAGAGCAAAGTCCTTCAAGTGATGAGGAGAAGGAGAAAATGAAGAAGGTTCCTTACGCTTCAGCAGTCGAAGTTTGATGTACGCGATGGTATGTACGAGGCCAGACATCGCATATGCAGTGGGTGTTGCTAGCAGATTTCTTGCAAATCCAGGGAAAGAGCATTGGGCAGCAGTGAAGTGGATCTTCAGATATCTCAGAGGAAGCTCCAAAGTTTGTTTAAGCTTTGAGGGTGGTCCAGCTGTGCTGATTGGTTACACAGATGCAGATATGGCGAGAGATATTGATACAAGGAAGTCCACATCAGGTTTCATACTTACTTTTGCAGGGGGAGCTGTGTCATGGCAATCCAGATTGCAAAGGTGTGTAGCTCTCTCTACCACAGAGGCAGAATATATTGCTGCTACCGAGGTCTGTAAGGAGATGCTATGGATGAAAGAATTCTTACATGAATTGGGATTGAAACAGAAAAATTATGTGGTACATTGTGACAGCCAGAGCGCCATCCACTTGTGCAAGAACCCAACTTTTTATTTCAAGTCAAAGCATATAGATGTGAGATACCACTGGATTCGAAATGTGTTTGAAGAGAAGCAGTTACAGCTTCAGAAATTCACACAGATGAAAATGGGGCAGACATGTTGACAAAGACCTTATCAAAAGAAAGGCAAGAGATATGCCGACAGCTGGTCGGCATGATTTCACACTAAGGAAGCATGAGACAGCCTCCCTTATGGGCTGAAGGGGGAGGTTGTTGGGCCCATGGCCCACCTATTCAGTCCATTAGGGCAAAAGGGAGCGCTACTCCTTTTTCCACCAGGGTTTATTCTCTCTCTTTTTTAAAAGGAGTAGCCGCCTTCCTTTTTTGGTTTTCTCTATTTTAAGGAGCAGCCGTCTGAAAAAAAAAGAGGAGAAGCATGTAGCAGGTATTTCTTTTTTCTAGGAGCATGGATTGCTAGGGGAAGAGAAGGAAGGGCTGCTGCTTGGTGCTTGACTACGTGGGAGGACTTCCACTCCAGGAATCACGTAAAGGTGCTGCAGAAGAAAAACAAGAGAAGAAGAAGAAGAAGAGAAGGGAAGAAATAAGGAGGTAACGCAGGAGACCGTATTTTTCGGTGACGTAATCCTTATATCCCTATTATTCTCTTGTGATTATTTCTCAAGTTCTGAAAGGGACTTTGAGACTTGGATATTTATTATTTTATAGTGGATCTTCTTCTCTGGCTTGCCCGTGGTTTTTTTCCCTTTATCTTGAAGGGATTTTCCACGTAAATCTTGGTGTTTCTGTGATTGTGTGGTTTGCACATTTTATTTATTATTCCGCTGCGTATTACGGTCTGCTAGTATTTGCTCGTACACGGATTCTTTCCCATCAAGGTTTTGTTCATTCCATCTCTGTCCCCAACTTCCTATACCCCACTTTGTCCCTACTTCATGTAATAATTTAGTCCCCATCCTCAATCTCTTAAGGAATGTGGATCTCCGTTGCCTCCTCCCTACTTTTATTTTCTTTTAAAATTATCTTTAGGTAGTGTTTGATATAAAAAATAATATCCCTGGATAAGTGTACAGGATAGAGTTTATCCATTAGATATCCCTAGGGATATCCTCTGGTTATCTCATTGATCATATCAAATGCAAAAAGATAAATTCCTGGGATAACATTTTATTATCCCCTCTGGTTGTATTTGATTGAAGGAATAGAAGAAGATGTCTCTCAAAAATATTTTATTAAACCCCAAAAACTACCCCCAAAAATTTCTGTTGAAAGAAAAAAAAAAGGCTTCTGTGTTGTGCTTTGACACTCATCCACCTATATTGTGCTTAATTGGAAAGATCCAGTTCCACCATTTCATCCACCTGTGTTATGCTGTGACACTCGTACGTGATCATGGGGATCCATACTTTATATGAGATGATGTATCGCATACAAAGTATATGATCTGTTCTCATGCATGAACTGCCATGCTTTGAACCCAAGATCCATAAAAATAGTCCAGCTAACAAATGTGCAGATGACATTACATGCCAAACAAGGTCCAAGTACATATAAAACAGTGACTCAAGATCTATAAAAATAGTCCAGCTAATAGAAATTACACCAGATACAACAGGAAGTAACCAAAACATCGTGTCTAGACAAGCATGATTGAGATCTCAACACTTGCTGCGTGTGTTTGATCAAGGAAAATAATTTCCAAGGATAACAGCAACATGGCACTAACAAAAACATTTTTTAAGCATCGCCCAGAAGTTTGCAGTACATGTTAGTCTCATGATTTCATTGTAAAGCTGACTGAACAATTTTGGGTCCATCTCGTGCATGCCCAACCCAAGTGTCAGCACTGGTTAAAAGGAAGCTTTTGTCCTAAGGATCCCAATCAACAAAGCACAGGACAACAACGGCGCACTTGGTAGCAAGTACTGGCAAGCATGAAAAGAAGCAATCATTAAAAAAATTCTTAAAAATTCATAAAATTTATAAAGCTATATTCAACAGTTCATTGAGTTGGCTCAAGAAGGCATTATCAGCTATTATTTTTAACGATTATAAATTGCATACATTCGAGTCAGAAAATGCTATGAATCTACCTAACATCATGGCCCTTGGCTCAGATAGGGTGTCAAACATAAGCTTCACAACGGTTGCATTTAGAAATGCCCTCCAAGTCATGATATCACAGCCCACACATTCAGCATCAAAACAAATAGAAAGTCCCTATCATCATTGCCATATTGAATTGAATAGGCTCAAAATAACATCATAGCCCGCACAAGCAAAAATTTTTGGAATCATATGAACAAGGCAACATTGCTAGGTCAGTATCGATTGCCCACGATACATGGCAACAAGTCGGTATCGGTTGCCCATGATATATGGCAACAAGTCGGTATCGATAGCCCATAATACATGGCAATATTGGCAACCTGCATATAGAATTTGCATCAAATTATATAGCTGGAAGCATAAAGTCATCACATGAAAATATCTAATATGATTTGTTGACGATAATTTAAGAACATAACAAGGAAATAAAAATGTGTACTTATCATAGGACCATTGACATACGAGTGCAAACAACAAGTAAAAGTTTTCACTTCATCAAACGACAGAGAGCAAATCCGATAAAAAATCCTGAAATGAAAAGAAAGTTCCCATATAGGACCATTGAAATAGGCCTCATTCCATCCCTATTCTCATTAATCACTATACCATCATTATCAGCTCCTCTAATTGGTGGAACTTGCTGCACTAGCTGCATCTTGCTGGAGGGCCTCTCGGCATGTCATTAGGGCTTTCCCAAACTTCAGGTGTAAGGCATCGTTCAAGAAAAGTGGCTTGGGCTTCATGCCATGTATTGTACCTTTTGTGCTCATTGTTTGAAAAGCCATTGAACAAGCCTTGCAATCATCCCACTCCCTAACGATTCCTCTTTTGCGTCCAGCAAATATAACATAAAAGGGCATTATGAGGACAAGGCAGCAAACAAAAGTAATCCTATTCTTCGCTAGGACCTCCGTCCCTTATGGATGATCCAACAAAGGATAGAATGATCATAAAATGTTATATCCAGCATAAAATCACTAAAATAGTAAGAAAATTATAAGCTTCTGATTAAATTGTACTTCTAGATGTAAATTGTTGCCACATTGCATTAGCAATACAATCCCTCTTATGTTCACCCCTCCTTGATTCATTTTGACCTATGGGGTCGAAACTTAATTGCTCACTATTATCCGAGGAGTCATCGATATCATTGGCATTGAAATACTTATCATTGCCTTGAGTTTGTTGGATAAAATTATGTATAATGTAGCAAGCGAAAATGATTTTTTTTTGAACTTCGAAATGGTAAGGTAGCGGCGATCGAAGAATCTTGAATCATTTTTTCAGAATCCCAAAAGCCTTTTCCATGCAGTTGCGCAGTTGTGCGTGCCAGTGGTTGTATAGGTTCTTATAGTTCTTATAATTTTGCTGACCCTGTGCAGATGTATGAAAGGTACTAAGATGATATCTAGTACCCCTATACGGTGCCAAAAATTAATCTGAGTTCGCATACCCTGAGTTGACCAAGTAATACTTTTCTGCATATATTGACACTAAGCACGCATAAACAATAACATGTGAATTGTTATCGTTTCAGCAACGTGGTTATGATTTCAAAAATATACCTTCAGGGACTGTAAATCCTTCAAGGTTACAAAACACTTCAAAACTCTCATATCCGTTGCTGATCCTTACCATCCAATGCACACAAATATAAACATATAGTCAAAAGATACAATAGCCATTACATTCTGAGATATAGTGTTCTTTCATTTGCGAAATCGAGGTTGATCCTCCTTAGGTAGGATGAACTCTATATATGCATGCCATCTATGACACCAATTGCATCCTACATTCAAAGAAATTTTTTAGAAAAGCATATGAAATGAGTTGATGGTACAAGTCATGGTCAATGTTAGACCATTACCTTAAAAAATGGATAGAAAGTTCAATTATCTCTTATCTTTGGATAAACCGATGAATCATTTGATGGAAGTTTAATGAACTCGTCCTGCAAATGCAATACAACATCCATAACCTTAGAAAATACCTACTTATCGTCTCTTTCGAGTGCTGGTAGGTCTCCTGAATAATCCTATTCGATTGACCATGACCTAGACATAACAAAAAGATGGCCAATTACTCATCAAGTTCCACCGTCTTACTCAATTTTAGGGACCCCATGCCAACAACTTTGTCTTTGAAAATTCGGAACATCTCTGTGTTCATTCTCAGGTACTGGTAGTTATGGTTATAATGCCCATTCAAAATGTCTCAAATAATGTTCACACCATTAAATTGTCAAGTATGACATGGAATCCTTTGATGATACGAATTCTCTTCGTCTGTTCCCATTAACTCTTCCAATGTTTTGATCATATTGTCATCATCAAGAAGCATTGACTCCATAGTTCCAATTAAAGCAATTGATTGCTTGCTATGTTAATTGCAAAAGACACCAACTACATTTACAAGGAAATAAAAAATGTATTTATCATAGGTCAACAACTACTGAACATAAGCACGTTAGAATATGTGATGACAATTAAATTGAAACAAATCACTATATTCCATACTGATGTCATTGACATAAGAACACATTGGTACATTAAACATCAAATTAAACATGTCCATGATATTAGAATGGCATAGCTTACATATCCATCAAATGTCTAAAGCAAGCAAATCACATCATTACATATCCCAAAAATGAGTACACAACAAGTTCAAAGACCTCGATGATGATTCAAGTGGTAATTAATAAAACTTTTCATTTGCTCTTCTTCTAACATCATGACTATGCGATCACCAATTTCTATAAATTCTATTTAATCCTTAATCATGCTAATGGTTTATCTTAGGATATGACAAGTGCTAAAACAAGTACTTCTCATAGCTTCAAGAATAAAAATGAGAAATTCAAAGCAAGGCCTCTATTTTAGTTCAAGTCAATCAGATTTTCAATAAAGTTCCATCGTTAAACTAGGGCCACATTTGAAATGAGGGTTTCTAAAATCCTTAGGATTATCTAAATATAAGGATTTTTACCAAAAGTTTAATTAGATTAGAGATTAATTTTAAAATAAAATAATTTTAATGAAGGATTTTAATAATAAATAAGCCCTGTCGTCCCAAATGACTACTCAAATTTGCACAACCAGCACAAAAAGCACAGCAAGTTCTCCAGGAGATGCTCTATACATGTAGGTTTTATAACTGGGAGGAAAAAAGCATTGTGCCAGAAACTTACATATCTAAATGAATAATGAGCAAATGTCTACATGGCCTTAACGAATAATATTGCATTTATTAAACATAATATGTAACAACTCTACAAGATATGATGTAACAAGGCAATACATTTTATAACCGAGAGGAGAAAAAAGCATGATGCCCCAGAACTGGACAAAACTGCGAAGATGGTAACAGATGAAATACACATTGCAAAAATAGATAGGTATAGATCCGATACAAGTTGAAAACAGAGATGACCTACTAGTATCCTAACCAGAGCAACAAACAGAAAGCATCATACCATGGTATGCTAAGAAGAAATTCAACAAAATACTTTTAGAAAGTAAGCATGTCACATAAACACGACAGAAATAGAAGATGAAACAAGCATTCAAGCAAGCATGAAGACGGTCTTTAAGTAACAGAGATTATGAGAGAAAGACGAAGGTTTTCATAACCAAAGCATCAAATCTACGGAGAACACTCCACACTAATACTACAGGAAAAAAAGGGGATATGAAAGCCATGATATCACAGCAAATACAAAAAATAACACCAGCACTACTAATAAGATTCCAAGAAAAAATAGATTTAAAAAAAAGAGAGAAAAAAAAGAAAGATTTAGTTGGAAATTCACTCCACCTTCACAATCTCTTTTGCCGAGTCATTTTCCTCTACAACAAACCTTCATAAACCATAAAAACTCAAATTAAAAAAAATTGAAACAAAAAAACTTAAGACGGGAGATCGGGAGCAAGAGTTTGGAATGAAACTTGGAGACGAAAGATCATAAGCAGGCTGAAGGTTGGAGATGAAAGATTGGGAGCAGGAGATCGAGACTAGATTTGGAGACGAAAGATCAGAAGCAAGAGATTGAAACGAGACTTGGAGACGGAAGATCGAAAGCAAGCTGAAGGTTGGAGACGGAAGATCGAGAGCAGAAGATCGGGACGAGACTTGAAGATGAAAGATCGAAAGTAGGCAAAAGGTTGGAGACAGGATATTGGGACAAGGGTTGGAGATGGAAGGAGAAAGGGGAAAGGACACATCAATATTGGCAAAAAAAAATATTTTTAATGACAGCTTTTTTTCTCAAGGGATAGATGGGGGAATAACCATCTATTCCTTTAGTCCCTTAAGAAATAAATTCAGGGGATAACCCATGTTTAAATTTATTCCCACCTATCCTTGATAATTATGGCTTTTGAAAATAAGGGGCGCTATCCACTTTGATTATTCTTGTTATTAAAGTTATAATCTAATTACGTGAAAAATGTAAAATTCGTATTGTTCTCATTATTAAGAATTGCATAACAAATATCAAATCTCTATAAAAAATAGCTCTAATTCATATATATATATATATATATATATATACGTGAAAAATGCAAAATTCGTATTGTTCTCATTATTAAGAATTGCATAACAAATATCAAATCTCTATAAAAAAATAGCTCTAATTCATATATATATATATATATATATATATATATAGGGTAAAAATATAATTTAAAAATAGATTTAGGGTGAGTTTAGGAGAATATATATTAGTCCTGTCTTGATCCTGACTATAAAATTTTTAGCTCTTCAAGACCTGCCTCGAGTCCAATTAAAGTTTGAAGAACTCATCTTGATCAAAGTGGATCCCCACCCCGAAGCCTGATTTTGTTTTGAAAACCAAAAAAAAAAAAAAAGGTGAGAGAAAGTAAAGACCTAAGCCCTTATGATTGTCCCCAAATCTTATGGCCCAAAGATCACAAGCCCAAATTTGGGCTTGACTTTCAAAAGATGCCTTGAAGCTGATTCGAACTAGGCCAGCCTCAAGGTTGATATTTTAAACCTCACGTCAACGTAGGCTTTGCCGGCCTTTTCTTTTCCCCCTTTGTTCCCTTTCATATGTATGTGTTTAGCTTAATATATATAATTTATCCTATTTTATTACTCCATCGGCTAACTTTATCTAACCTCACAAAAGCAAAAGCAAGGGTCATGACTAACTTAAAGCAACGAATCAATTAAATCTAACAATTCATCGTGTATGCACCATGCAATGTGAGACCATGGAGAGTCGATGCTCATATAAAACACGTTCCATCCTCCATTATCTTTGTCATTGACTGTAGCTTGCCAGCATAATTGATTGCATTCCTATAGATTATTGTTTTCATTGACACGGCCTCATCACTAACTTCTCATCATCTTTATTAGCGATAGCACCTTTTTATCTCTTCTTTTTTCATAATCATCAAGACCACTGTTCATTAATTACCATCACTCCACTGCAGCATAGACATTGTTGTTATTATGTTACTACTGGTATTACTATTTGGTATGACCAATCATTAATACCATTAGCATTACTATCTTTTAAGAATGGCACAAATTTTGTTTCGGTATCTATCAATCATGACCTTATTTTTAATTTATTTTTAAAAAAATCCAAATAAAATTAAAAAAATAAAATTAAGAAATGAAACAAGAAATTAGGAATGGCAGTGGAGCATAATAGGGTCTTCTTTTTTTGTTTTTTTCACCTCATGGAAAATGATCCCAAAGGTGAGAAGATTAGAGACGGGAAGGGATGGGATGCCATCAAGTCAAGACAGTAATCTATGCCAACCTAGTAGCCCAGCCGATCCAACTAACTCTATTTAACATGATACAACCTTGAACTGAACAAACTATCATACTCCAGTGACTCATATGCAAAGCCACACTATAATTTGCGGAAAAGAGGCCACATCCTTGAAATCTTTGTGTCCCATTCATAACCCAATTCAATCCAACATAACTCAACCCAAACAAGGCTCTATCACCAGACTCAAATAGTTTCAAAATTCTAATGCATACAAAGAAGGAGCCAAGTGGATCAGACTCGAAGGACAATTGGTATGTCTAGAGAATGTGGCTCACCTATGGGTTCCTCCTTGAGCCAACGGGCATAAAGCTAGGAGCGAGTTTCAATCGTTAGCCGTTAGGATCGACTTGAATGGCAAATGGTTTGCCAAAACTAAGGTAGTATTTGATAGCCCAAAAGCTATCCCTGGATAAATGTATAGGATAACATTTATCCAGGGATAGCTGAGGGAATAAGCACATTTTTAAAATTACAAGTCTGCCATCAAGGGATAACTTTAATTGTTCCTGAGTTACCTAGGGAATAAGTTCAAGAAATAACCCATGAGTAAACATGGGTTATCCCCTCTGGTTAAACTTTTTCAGACCTATCCCCTTTAGCTATAGCATTTAAAAATAAGAAAGGATATCCAGATGATATTTTTCCTTATCCTTCATATCAAACACTGCCTAAAGGTCAGTTGCACAGAGCGACGGGCTCCCTCGACTCGATATATAAATATTGGACTACTACTCCGAAGGCGAGGCGAGAGGATGATACGATCCCAAGGACCAGACGCAACGTGTTTTAACGTTAGGATTCTCATGTTAGGATTCTCCAAGGGCAAATAGGAAACACCTTTGCATGTAGAGAGTGCTGTCGTCTTCTTCTATTTTTCTTTTATGAGTTCGATTTGTTCTTATGTTTCAGCTTGTTCCTGTTTAAGATTTGAGCTGGATTTTTTGATCAATTTCTTCCTTTCTCTAAGAAATTCATCAGTTTCTAAGAAAAAAGGAAACAGGAGGAAACTAGGCCCACCAAGTATTCGTTAAGTAAATGAAATCAATACAAATGGATTGGATTTGTCGGTAAGAGTCCATAAAAGGGAAGACCTAAAAAGTGTGGATGGAAGTTGTACTGCATTCAAGAAGATTCCAGTGCTATTGGTGGGCAAAAATGGTTTCACAAGTCTGGCTCTGTGATGCCCCTCCCAATAGTTCCACGTCATAAAATTGGGAGTTGGTTGTATAGTTTATAACCAGTTAAGAAAGATGGACAAGTACCAATTGGATCCTCTTTTGGACTATGGTGGCCCAAGTTGGTGTGGACCTTGTCCGTCTTGCTTTCTTATAACAAAACTGGTTCGTGGGTGCTGCGGATCTGGGGCTTGGGTCGTTACAATATGATATCAGAGCCACACACCAGCTAAAAGTGTAGGAGCTAAGTGCCACATAGGGCAAAGTACTACATCGATGTGAGCCATCTCTTGAACCTATGGGGGCCACAGAAGGTGAGGGCACATGACAAAGTGCTACATTGATGGGAGCCACCTCTAAACCTATGGGAGCCACCTCTAGAATCCTATCTGCCTAGTGGTTGTGATCAATTGCCCCTAGCGACAAGGACGCTGCCTCTGTAAGAAGGTAGATTGTGATGCCTCTCCCAATAGTTCCACATCGAAAAATTGGAAGTTGGTTGTATGGTTTATAACTAGTTAAGGAAGATGGACAAGTACCAATTGGATCCTCTTTTGGCTATGGTGGCCAAAATTGGTGTGGACCTTGTCCGTCTTGCTTTCTTGTAACGAAACGGGTTCGTGGGTGCTGCGGGCCCGGAACCTAGGTCGTTACAATATGGGGCCACAGAAGTGAGGGTCACAGAGCAAAGTGCTACATTGATGGGAGCCACCTCTTAAACATGTAGGGGCCACCTCTAGAATCCTGCCTGCTTGGTGGTTGTGATCAATTGCCCTGGCGACGAGGACGTCGCATCCATAAGGAGGGTAGATTGTGATTGTGATGCTCCTCCCAATAGTCCCACATCGAAAAATTGGGAGTGGTTGTATGGTTTATAACTAGTTAAGTAAAATGGATAAATACCAATTGGATCCCTTTTGGGCTGTGATGGCCCAGTTGGTGTGGACCTTGTTTGTCTTGCTTCCTTGTAACGAAATGGGTTCGTGGGTGCTGCGGGCCCGGGGCCGGGTCGTTACCTTCTGTGGCCCCCACCTTCTGTGGCCCCCACAGGTTCAAGAGGTGGCTTCCATCGATGTAGCACTTTATCCTGTGTGGCACTTAGCTCCTGCACTTTCGGTTGGTGCGTGGCTTTGATACCATATTGTAACGCCCGGACCCTCAGCACCCACGAGCCCGTTTCGTTACAAGAAAGCAAGGCGGACAAGGTCTACACCAACTNGATGAATTTAAATGATCTAAAAAAACTTTGCATACCAAATCTATGGACTTACGACACTACTGTCAATTGATAAATTAAGAAAGAAAAAGGACGAAGAAACAAGAAAATTCTAAAAATAGGTCAATAAAGATCAAATAAACAATCGGATCTCCATTAAGGAAGGTACAGAAGAACATGCAACTTAGCAATGATTACATAGAAGGGAAGAAGTCTAAATTTCATTTGAATTTGTTTAAACCAATATTGCATCAACTCTTTTAACATAAAACTGAAAGATCCACACCAAAAAAAAAAAAAAAAAATTTCCTATGAGGCTAACACATTACAACCAGATAGTTATTTCAAGCTTTTATAAAACAAGGAAATCTAGCAAATTAAATCAAAAAACAAAAGATCCATATTAGTACTTATACATATAAAAAAAACTTATATCAAAAGGAATATTATTGGACGTTCCAAAGAAAATAAAATTGCCTGTAATCTATTGAAACCAATAAAAATCCCTTTCTCTGGCTAGTATCAGTGCATCATCCTCCACAAACACGCAAGTTTCACAGATAAGACACCAAATCAAGGGTAAAAAAGGGGCCAAGACGGCGCAAGAATCCCCCGCCCTTTTCTCTATTTGAGATCAATTCATACCTATAGATGAATGTGTCGAGGCCAGGGCCAAGACGGCGCTTGCAGAGGCCGCAGGCCCTGAGGAACGGGGCCGTCCTGGCCAACTGTAAGTCGCTGACGGTCCACCGATGGCTGCTCCTCGCTGTCGCCAGCTTCCATCGCTCGCGACCCTCGTCTTCCGACGCCGCCGCGAGGTCCGCCGCCGAGAACTCCTTCACACTCGTCGTCCGCCGCATCGGCGGCCGCGGCCGCTTCCCCCGAAGCATCCTCGCTCCGCGCAGCCCTCTCTCTCGCGGGCTTTAGAGCAGTGGACCAACGGAGTGAGAAGGGGGAATCGGCGACCTACTGACGACAGCGGAACAGGTGGCGTAGATAAATAGATCGAAGGGGAATGAATGAACTTTGACGGTTGTGATGCTCTGCGTCCACGTCATTCTTTAAAAAAAAAAAACCATATTTAGCGTTACAGTCAATCTTTTTTTTATTATTTCCAAAAACAAAGAATATAAATTCTATCTTTTAAATTTTTTTAAAAATATAAATACTATTAGTTAATTATTAAAAAAATAAATATGATAATGGTGGTATAGAAGGTGGTAGCGACGACGGTGAAGCAGCTGTGACCATGCTCATAGTACGATAATAACAGTGAAAACATAATTAATATAATTAAAATAATAATAATGATTATAATGATATAATAGACAACACAAATAATTTCACTCAATGACAGCTATAATGGTTAAGGCAGCAATAATACCGTACAGAAAGCATTCATAACAATAGTAATAGAAGGAATGTAATAATAAAAAAAATTATAGTAAAAGGCGACAATAATAGTAAAAAAAGTATAGTAATTTTTTTAAAAAAATATCAAAGAATTTTAACTTTATTTTTTTAAAATAAAAAATGATTTAAAAATAAAAACAAGATGAAAATATACTTTCGATACTTTAATTTTTATTTAAAATTTATTTTAATTCTTAAACTTTCAGTTATAGTTTAAACTCTCAAAGGATATTATATTTTGATGATTTATTATATTAGGTTAGTTAAAATTAATGAAATATCTAGCATATCATTCTGATATAAACATATAAATTGTAAAAAAATATTAAAAATATAATATTTTTAAAATTTAAAGATTAAACTGTAGCAACAGAAAATTAAAAAAACTAAGAGCAAAAGTTAGGGCATCAAAAATATATTTTAGCTTAAAAAGCAATAAAAGAAACATATTTTATTGCTTTTTTTTAAATATAAAATAAGCAGCAAAATTGATGACCCACAAACTTTTAGTGTTATATATATTTTTTAAAAGAATAATAATTTTTATTTTTGATGAATAATTTATTTTTTTAGTTATTTGATACAAGTTGGCAGCCCAACTACCACTAATTACTATGGTGCAGGTGTTATTGGCCTTTTTTTTTTTTTTACCTGAACGGGCCTTGTAATGTTCATTCGAACAAAGAATAATGATTACTTATTAAATTAAGATTATTTTAACTATCCTAATCATTTAATTTTAATGTAATTTTAATAAATAAAAATTGAAGAAGAGTTAAACAACAATTTTGCTTAAAATTTTATTATTCTTAATTTATTAACTATATTTTTTGATGCACATAATATTATCTATAATATAAATTGGGATATCTGAAAGGACTTGAGTGACAAATAAGTGTATTGTAAACGAGTCAAGCCATTGCAGTCCTTCCAATTCTCAAAGAACTTGCAAGATTGCGGACTGCTTCGAAACCCTATGGAAAAGGGTTGGAATTCGAATATTTTTTCAAAAAAGTTTGTACAGGTTCTTATATCATGACATAAGTACCTTTCATTGTACTTGGAGAGGTCTATGAAAGAAGGGTGGTCTCATTTATGGTGTGACATACTATTGTTCTCCTAACCAAGATGGTGAACCTTGATCTCATTTGGCCAAACTAACCAAGCAAACAAGCAAAAGGGCATTAAAAAACAGTGTCTCCATAGTTATAAAATCATTCCATCTCACTCAAAACTTGATTTCCCACCAATTAATTTTGAGTGTATTGCAAGTCATTCTCTGTTTCAGGAGCCGAAGGGATCCGGACTTTGAATTAATCTTCAACATTATACCTCATCTTACTAGTTTTCGAAGTCTTAAACATCTTCCATTTTTTTTTTTTAATCATTAGTGTATGAATTGAACATAATTGAACATAGAGGAGTCCTATTTAGTATCATTCAGCACAAACATCAATAAACTTGGAAAACGAAATATGGTCTTCAAAGTAATGTAGCCGCTCGGGATCATATACCCCATGGAGCAATGCTCCAATGGTCCAATGATGTGGCTCGAGCTCCAGTAAACCCACCCTAATGTAGCTCGTTCGTGTGCATCTCGCTGGGCCTTTGAAAACTTCTGGTGGTCCTCGTTGGATGCTCCGATCGCTCGTCAAGAGGACTCTTCCATGCAATGCAACTTGATATGGCTGATTGGACCGCGTTAGAATTGACAGGAAAAGCAGCTAACAAAACTACCGCATCGGCCTTCGAAGCCCTTTCGGCTTTGGACCTTAAGTCCCTTGGCTTCGAACTTCATCCCTTCGGCCTTCAATCACGGGTCCTCTCGACCTTCGAAGTCTCTTCAATCTTGGACCTCAAGTTTCTTCGGCCTCAGACTTCGTCCCTTCGGCTTTCAGCCTTAGATCCCCTTGGCCTCCGAAGGCCCCTCAGCCTCGAACTTCATCCTTTCGGCTTCGAAGCTCGGATTCCCTCGAACCTCGAGTCTCTTCGGCCTTGAACTTCGTTCCCTCGGCCTCGGACTTCGTCCCTTCGGCCTCGAACCTCGGGTCCCCTCAAACCTCAGGTCCCCTTGGCCTCGAACCTCATGTCTCCTCTACCTTGAGCCGCCTGATACTACCACGTGGTCCATCAACCGTCCGCAGCTGCCACGTAGCCCACTAACCATCTGCAACTGCACGTGGCCACTATCCGTAACGGTGCATGCCTGACACAACTAGGCGCACTTACCATCTGTGGCACCGCGTCTGACAGATGGTTCACGGGGAAATACATCTCTGATATGCCCAGTGTCGATTGCAACCTATCTATGTCAGCCTGGTCACCTGTCCGCTACCGAACAACGACACATCGGGATTAGCCACCTTCTAAAAGCAAGAAAGGGGATCTTCGAATAGGCATAAGAGCCCATACTCACCACGAGGAAAGGGATATGAACTTAAGCTCTCTAACTATTTATCTACTGATTCTTTTCTTCATTATTTTCGAGTCGCTTACTTGAGCGTCGGAGGGTCCCCACCGTGCAACTGGTCTTCGGAGACTTTCTTGCAGGAGCTTCTTCGAGAAGGAGGATCTTCATCTTCCAGCGTAAGAGGAACGTGACTTGGCGGCAACATAACTCAATAAAAACATGAGCGCCTGGGTAAGATAACAGTCGTATGTAATCTTACGTGTGTAATTAGTTTGCTGAAAATAATCAAAGTAATGTCGATAGGAATGAAGGCCAAAAAAGAAGGGTTCCCTGGCTGCAAGGAAACCTATGGCTGCAACTGTTTGATTAATGCTTGCAATGCTGTCTCCATTCTGTAGATCCACCTCTCGATCCGGTGTTTCAACCTCCCAGGGGCATTGGTTTAGTGTTCGCAAATTTTGAGAACAGATAAAGATTTTGGTCCTGGTTCGGCATAACATTTAGTAAAGGGTTAGGTCAAAATTCATTTGATTTGGTCGACTGGTCCAGATTCAATTTGCTAGGGCTTTGCAAATCCTGGACCCATTGAGGTGTCAAATTAATTTGAAACATCTTAAGCAAACAATGAGAAGATAATAATCCTTTGTCAAAGTTAGGCTTCAAAGTCTACCATTTGAGGTATCTTTTTTTTTCCAAAGAAGGAAAAGGTTATGAAAAGCATCTCTAATTTAGAAGAATATTTGTGGTAACTTTTGAAATTAAATTTTAATTAAAAAGGTAGTTGGATGGTTCATGTTCCCTTAACAAACTTTTTGAGGATTTGTATAGGCTAGTGACTAAAAAGCTTAAGTTTATATCCTTAATTTGGAGCCACATGATACAAAAATGGAGAACTCAACATGTGATCTTTTCATATTTTCAAAGTAGTCTTGGTTACAATAATTTCAGAGTCTACTTTCCAACATTTGACCATCATTCTTAACAAATGTCCTATACGAAAGCCTTACAGTAATGAAAGGTATAGTGTGGATTTTTATTATGAATTTATTAATTATTTAAAAGTTAATTACTCTTTCTATAGCTTTGTTTGAAAAGCTTGTGTCTCGAAAAAAAGTTAAAGTATTTCACTCATTGGCCTTTCCTAATAAGTTACATGTAAGGGATAATCTAAGAAGAAAAAAGTTGGTCAATAAGCTCTAGATATATACTTTGTTGAAGTAGTTAAAGAGTCTATGAATTATATTTATCGGATGCCCATTTTTAAAGTCAATTTTTTAATTCCTTACCCATGCAATTAGATTGAGTAGGTTGCTTTATATATATCTAAGGTCTAGTCAGATTAAAGAAGAAAAAATGCTTGTTGCATAAAAGAATGTAGCCTATGTGGAATGAAACAAATTTCAGAATTTTTCTTAAAAATAATTCCTCCCATCATTGATCCTATACAAGATTATAGCCAAGTTCATTTTGTGGGGCAATTTTTACACTAGGAAGGGTTTGAATTCTTATAAAAGATTTTAAACTCTCCTTTCTTCTATTTCATCCTGATTTCTTATATAAATTCTTATAATTTAAATAAAATTTACCAATGGAAGAGGCTCTCCTCCTTTCCAATTTCTTCAAAAAAATAATTCATCATTCACTATTTATTCTTTATTGGTCTTTTCTATCATCATGATGATTGTGATTGATTATTATCCATTGAAGTTTAGTACCTTAGGCTAAACTACAATAATAAATTTACTTATACAAAAGAAATAAGAAATACTATAATTTATGCCTCTCAATAATAGAAATGGACATGGAAGATTGAAAGGTCACCATGAAATTATCTTAATCAACAATTTCTTAGTACCTAACATATTGTATGTAGTGCAAATTTAATCTAATATATATATATTATAAGTAAACTTGTAAGGGTTTTACTTAAAAAATCAACTATCTTCCTATATTGCTCTATGGATAGATGTATTAAATAAATTTTAAATTTTAATAAAAACTATCTAATGATAAATTTTTAATCTAACATATAAACATCTACACATGCATGCATACGCTTAAAGCTACAAGGGTTTTTCATGAAAATCACTACATTCCATTGAACATGTGTGGATAGATTTGTTGAATAATTTTTAAATTTTATTAAATTTTTAAATCTAATATATATAAGCAAAGCTCAGAGGGTTTTATTTGAAAATTTGTTGCCATCTAGAAATACGTTTTAAATAGATTTTAAATTTCATTAAAAGCTATTTAGTGGTAAGTTTTCAATCTATATGTAAGTAAAGTTGAGAGGGTTTTACTTAAAAATCAATTACCTTCCTTTGATTAGATAGAGAAAATAAATAGTTTTTCAATTTCAGTGAAAGTTATCAAATTTTTAAACTTTCAAATGCCTTGAAGATGAGAGAGAGAGAGTTTCTCATAAATGCAGGTGCTTAGCTTTTTCTGTCTCATATATAGATGTATTAAACACCTTTTTTTTTTTTTAACTTAAACTTTGCCTTATGCATTTTATTTAAACTCTAGCTTACACATTTTACCCTTGTCCTTAGATTTTTTTTTCTAAAACCTCCCTCTCTTTGATAAAATTACTAAAATCATTACCTTCCTTCATATGATTCATTCTTCATTCATGAACCTCCAATTTTAAAAGTCTATCCATCGGCTAGAACGCATGGCCTCCCCTCTCTAAATGAATTTTTATCATTTTTTTTTAAAATTCAAACAAAGGACATGATAGGTTGACTTTGGCATTTAATGCCCTTCTTTAATTATAGATAAATATAAATTTTAGCCCTTACATATAAAGATGATATCACTCAAACAAACATTACGACTTATTCTGTCAAATTGATATATGATAATCTTCAATATTGACTCATTAAATATAGTTACTGTTTTTTTTTTTTTTTTGGTATATTTGAACCTATATGTCCTTGGAAGTTTACTTAAAAATTATAAACTTTTCTTTGAGTAAAAGCACCAAAATTAAAAAATATAAATAATTTTATCATCAAATGAGTGAATGTAGGACATTCCAAATAAATATCTATTTTATTTAAAATATTTTATTTATTTTTAATATATAACTTCAAATCAGTTGAACTCTTTTTATTTTTTTTAAAAAACAATGCATATATTTTATTTATCTTATGCATTTAAAATAAGAAAAAAAAGTGTATAAATCTAAATTTTGGTGCAATGACAACCAGCAAGATACTTTGCTCATAAGTTAGTCAAGCATTTTAAAAGAAAAATGAAACTAATAATTATTTGATTGAAAAATTAAATCCAATATAGGTAATTATTTATGTTATCTGAAAAGATAGGAAAAAATGCTATTGAAAAAATGATGGTAGGTTCTTTTCTTCCTTTTCTTTGACTTGGATAAAAAAAAACAAAAAGCTCCCGCTGCAAGCATATGATCTAAAGTCTAAACTTTTAAACATGAAACAAAATTTTGAGTGCCATGAATCCCACGTAGTAGCGTAGACGGGAAAAAAAGCCAGTTACGTTCGAAAAAACACTAGTGCATGCGAAATTTATTTAGATGGAGTAATGACCAGTAAGCCCAACCGAACGTTAATCTCAATGATGCTTGGCTTAATCTCAATGATGCCATCGTTAATCATCGACTTCAAGCTCCAATGCTCGTTAACATTCTTTAAGGTCCAGTAAGCCCAACCGAACGTGGCCCGCCCGTATACATCTAACTGGGCGTTTGCGAACTTCCGGTAGTCTGCGTCTGGTGCACCTTGCAACGCCCACTCTGCGACCCATTCCCCTGCATCGATCACAAATTCCGATGTCACCATAATCAAATGAAATAATAATTAATTAGAGAGTCGTCGCAGTTTGGCAGCTCACCTACGAAGACAAGGGGACCATTCGATGTGGTAAGTTTTTAAGCTCATTGGCTCGGTCATTGTACACATAGTCGATGTTTCGTTGCGCGGTCCATCCATTGAACATGTCAGAGAAGAGGTTGTAGCAGTGGACATCAATGACAGAGCCTTGGAAGCCACTCGCAAATGGATGAGCTATGTGATGGGAAAGAATTTATGTACGAGCAATACTAGTAGACCATAATACGCAACAGAATAATAAATAAAATACGCAAATCACACAATCACAGAAACATCAAGATTTACGTAAAAAATCCCTTCAAGATAAAGGAAAAAAAAAACCACGAGCTAGCTAGAGAAGAAGATCCACTATAAAATAATAAATATCCAAGTCTTAAAGTCCCTTGCCAGAACTTGAGAAACAATCACAAGAGAATAATAGGGATATAAGGATTACATCACCGAAAAATACGGTCTCCTGCGTTACCTCCTTATTTTCTTTCTTCTCTTCTTCTTTTCTCTTGTTTTTCTTCTGCAGCACCTTCATGTGATTCCTGGAGTAGAAGTCCTCCCACGTAGTTAAGCACCAAGCAGCAGCCCTTCCTTCTCTTCCCCTAGCAATCCATGCTCCTAGAAAAAAGAAATACCTGCTACATGCTTCTCCACTTTTTCCATACGGCTGCTCCTTAAAAAGAGAAAACCAAAAAGGAAGGTGGCTACTCCTTTTATAAAGAGAGAGAACAAACCCTGGTGAAAAAGGAGTAGCGCTTCCTTTTGCCCTAATGGGCTGAATATGTGGGCCATGGGCCCAACAACCTCCCCCTTCAGCCCATAAGGGAGGCTGTCTCATGCTTCCTTAGTGTGAAATTATGCCGATCAGCTGTCGGCATATCTCTTGCCTTTCTTTTGATAAGGTCTTTGTCAACATGTCTGCCCCATTTTCATCTGTGTCAATTTTCTGAAGCTGTAACTGCTTCTCTTCAAACACATTTCGAATCCAGTGGTATCTCACATCTATATGCTTTGACTTGAAATGAAAAGTTGGGTTCTTGCACAAGTGGATGGCGCTCTGGCTGTCACAATGTTCCACATAATTTTTCTGTTTCAATCCCAATTTATGTAAGAATTCTTTCATCCACAGCATCTCCTTACAGACCTCGGTAGCAGCAATATATTCTGCCTCTGTGGTAGAGAGAGCTACACACCTTTGCAATTGGATTGCCATGACACAGCTCTCCCTGCAAAAGTAAGTATGAAACCTGATGTGAACTTCCTTGTATCAATATCTCTCGCCATATCTGCATCTGTGTAACCAATCAGCATAGCTGGACCACCCCAAAGCTTAAACAAACTTTGGAGCTTCCTCTGAGATATCTGAAGATCCACTTCACTGCTGCCCAATGCTCTTTCCTGGATTTGCAAGAAATCTGCTAGCAACACCCACTGCATATGCGATGTCTGGCCTCGTACATACCATCGCGTACATCAAACTTCCGACTGCTGAAGCATAAGGAACCTTCTTCATTTTCTCCTTCTCCTCATCACTTGAAGGACTTTGCTCTGAGCACAACCTGAAGTGACCTGCAAGAGGAGAACCAACTGGCTTTGCATTGATCATACTGAACCTATCCAATACCTTCTCAATGTACTTTTCCTGTGACAACCATATTTTCTTGATTCTTCTATCATGGGAAATCTGCATACCCAGTATTTACTTTGCTGGTCCCATATCCTTCATTTCAAATGAATTGCTCAGCTCCTTCTTCAACCTGTCAATCATAGACATATCTTTCCCAAGAATAAGCATGTCATCAACATAAAGTAGGAGTATGACAAAATCCTCACTAAACCATTTGATATACTCACAATGATCTGAAGCCATTCTTTTGTATCCATTTTCAGCCATAAATGAATCAAATTTCTTGTACCACTGCCTTGGAGCTTGCTTCAGCCCATATAAGCTTTTTTTCAATCTGCAGACAAGATTTTCTTTACCTTTGACTTTGAAACCTTCTGGTTGCTCCATATAGATTTCCTCCTCCAAATCACCATGAAGAAAAGCTGTCTTCACATCTAACTGCTCAACCTCCAAGTCTAGACTAGCAGCAATACCTAGAGCAACACGAATTGAAGATATTTTAACAACAGAAGAAAAATCTCTTCAAAGTCAATACCTTTCTTTTGACCAAAGCCTTTCACAACCAATCTGGCCTTGTACTTTGGTTGAGAACAATGCTGTTGAGTCTTTAACCTGAAAACCCACTTGTTCTTTAAAGCCTTCCTTCCTCTTGGTAGTTCCACTAAATCATATGTGTGGTTCTTCTGTAAGGCATCCATTTCTTCCAGCATACCTACTAACCACTCCTTTTTCTGCTCACTTTCAACTGCCTCCTGGTAACATTCTGGTTCACCTGCATCAGTAAGCATTATATATTCATCTGTAGAATACCTTAAGGTTGACGTTGTCTGATAGATCTTCTCAGCTGAGGCTCTGTAGGAGGTTGCTCCTGATCTCCTTCCTGCTCAACATGTCCTACAGGTGAGTTAATACCTGCTCCTGCACTATTTTCTTGCACATCTCCCCTATCACCCTGATTTACTAGAGGAGTAACTGGATCACAGTCTGTTAATCCTCCTGCAGAAGACTTGACTGACACCTCCTTCTTGAAGTCTTGAAGGGTTTGATCTTCAAAAATACCACATCTCTGCTTCTGAATACCTTCTGCTTTTCTGGATCCCAAAGTCTATAACCAAACTCATCATGTGAGTAACCAAGCAAAGCACATTCTTTTGTCTTACCATCCAGCTTGGACCTCTCAATGTCTGGAACATGTGCAAATGCACGACAACCAAACACTCTCAAGTGCTTATAAGAGACATCTTTTCCTGACCATACACGCTCTGCAACATCACCATCTAAAGTTGTACATGGTGACAAGTTTATTACATCAACCGCTGTCTTCAATGCCTCATCCCAAAATCTTTTAGGTAACTTGGACTGTGAAAGCATACATCTGATCTTTTCCATGATGGTGCAGTTCATTCTCTCTGCAATTGCATTATGCTGAGGAGTACCAGAAACTGTCATCTCATGTTGAATGCCATGTGATCTGCAATAATTATCAAATAACCCTGTGTACTCACCATCATTATCTGACCTTATACATTTCAGTTTCTTTCATGTCTTTCTTTCAACTCTGGCATGAAACTCTTTGAAGACATTAATAACCTGATCTTTAGTCTTCAAACCATAGACCCAAACTTTTCTAGAAAAATCATCTATAAAAGTGACAAAATAAAGTGCACCACTGATGCCTGGAACATTAACTGATCCACTAGGAGTTTTTATCCTCAGAGGACCATAAACATCTGTATATATACGATCCAAAACATGCATTTTTCTAGATAAAGTAGGACTAGCAAAAGAAACTCTATGTTGCTTGCCAACCAAACAATCAACACATGGGTTCAGATGTACACCTTTGAAGTCTGGTAGAACTTCTTCCTTGGAAAGAACTTGCAGCCCCTTCTCACTCATGTGTCCCAGTCGTTTATGCCACAACTCCATGCTGAAGTCGTTCTCTGTAACATTCAACTGTTCACCATAAGCTTTAGCCTGCAACCTGTATAAAGTGTGACATTTCTTCCCACTGGCTACAACAAGTGAACCTTTACTGAGCTTCCATTGCCCTTTATGAAATCTGCTATCAAAATCTTCATCATCAAGTCTTCCAACTGAGATTAAATTTAGCCTCAAGTCAGCTACATGCCTTACATCCTTGAGCACCAACTTACAGCCAAGATTGGTCTTCATGTGGATGTCACCCATGCCAATGATGTCTGCTGTGCCTTGATTTCCCATCTTGACAACACCAAAATTTCCAGTCTTATATGTAGAAAAAAACTCCCTCCATGGTGTAGCATGATAAGAAGCACCTGTGTCAATCACCCACTCATGATTCTGACACTCACATGAGAAGATACCATCAGAAGTAGACAAAATCAAATAATCATCACTCCGCACAGTAGCTGTGATATTCTCCTTTAATTATGTATCCTCCACTTCTTTTCCCTTTTTCTTACTCTTCTTAGGCTTCTTACACTGATTCTTGTAGTGCCCTTTCTCACCACAGTTATAGCAAGTAATATCTTTTCTTGACCTTGATTTGCTTCTACCCTTGTATGAATTGTCTCTATTTCTAGACTTTGACCGTCCTCTATTCTCTGAGACAAGTGCCTGTGAATCAATCTGAGAAGTTGCTGAATTTTTCTTCTTAACTCCTCATTCAACAAACTGCATGTTACTTGACTTATGGTGATAACACCTTCTGGTGCAGAATTACTGAGGGAAACTACCAGTGTCTCCCAACTTTCTGGCAACGAACTGAGAAGTAACAATGCCTGCAACTCATCATCAAGAGACATTTTCATAGAGGATAACTGGTTATTAATACTCTGCATTTCATTAAAATGCTCAGCAATAGAAGCACCCTCTTTATATTTCAGATTCACTAGTTTTCTGATCAAGAAAGCCTTGTTGCCAGCTGTTTTTCTCTCATATAGACTTTCTAACTTTTTCCAAAGAGAGTTTGCAGAAGTCTCAGTGGAAACATGGTGAAAGACACTATCATCCAACCATTGCCGAATAAAACCGACTGCCTTCCGATCTAACATGATCCAAGCATCGTCTGTCACTGTAGCGGGCTTTGCTTTGACCCCTTCTAAAGGTCCATATAGATCCTTGCAATATAAGAGGTCCTCCATCCTTGGTTTCCATATCATCCAATTGTTTCCGTTCAGATTGATCATGCGGGAAACATTACCGGCCTCCATGCTCGCACACACAAAAAAAATTCACAGGCTCTGATAACAGTTGATGAGAAAGAATCCGTGTACGAGCAAATACTAGCAGACCGTAATACGCAGCGGAATAATAAATAAAAATGCGCAAACCACACAATCACAGAAACACCAAGATTTACGTGGAAAATCCCTTCAAGATAAAGGGAAAAAAACCACGGGCAAGCTAGAGAAGAAGATCCACTATAAAATAATAAATATCCAAGTCTCAAAGTCCCTTGCCAGAACTTGAGAAACAATCACAAGAGAATAATAGGGATATAAGGATTACATCACCGAAAAATATGGTCTCCTGCGTTACCTCCTTATTTTCTTCCCTTCTTCTTCTTCTTCTCTTGTTTTTCTTCTGCAGCACCTTCACGTGATTCCTGGAGTGGAAGTCCTCCCACGTAGTTAAGCACCAAGCAGCAGCCCTTCCTTCTCTTCCCCTAGCAATCCATGCTCCTAGAAAAAAGAAATACCTGCTACATGCTTCTCCACTTTTTTTCATACGGCTGCTCCTTAAAATAGAAAACCAAAAAAAGGAAGGCGGCTACTCCTTTTATAAAAGAGAGAGAACAAACCCTGATGAAAAAGGAGTAGCACTTTCTTTTACCCTAATGGGCTGAATATGTGGGCCATGGGCCCAACACTCTGTTGGGTCACTGATAGACAGTCGATTTGACAAGATGACATTGGCGGTGGATGTGTGCTTGCGAACGGCGTCGTAGCCAGCTCTGTAGTAGTTCTTTAGGGTCTCCAACCTGACTCCTGGTGCCGTGGGCTCGTTCATCAGCTCAATTGCAACAAGGCCCCGGCGTTGAGCATACCTGCAGCAAGGAGGGAAGGAAGGAATGCTCTTGATCAGTGGTACGTTCTGATGATGATTCACCTTGAAGAAATGTTCTCCCCGGTGTAAGCCAACTACATTGCCATTGCATGCCCATTGGATATATAAAAGCAAATGTCAAGGCCCTCAATAGTTTTATAATGTTCGGTTGGGACCATTTTTAGCTTCATGTTCCAAAAATAACCAGTTGAGCTATCTTAGTTGGGCAGCTGGTGTAGGGCAAGTATATATGGTCAGTTTTGACACTGTTCAAAGAGTTCTATTCTTCATCCTTCCCCCTAGTACAAATGATTTTGTCAGGGTAAAAATCTGTAATTCAAAAAGAATATCAATAACTATGGAATAAATCGTATATATATTATGTTCTTTGTACATTTTGCTGTATGATCATATATCATGATCCTTAAGTCGAAATTTGTGTATAGCACGTACGAGAATTTTGGGTGGAGGAAGAATGAACAAAAGGCTTACCTGCTTGCAAAGAAATCTATCACTTTAACCGTCTGATCTATGTATGAGTCGCCCCATTCCAAGGATCCATCTCTCGTTCCACTGTGCTCATTCCCATTCTGTGAGCCAGGAGCAGCATGCAGATCCACAATGACCTTAATGTTGTTGTTCCTGCACATCGAGATAACGATGTTGGTTTAGATTAGACACTGATTTTTGAAATCAGTATAGATTTTTGATCTAAGTGGTTAGGTATGGCGTTTACAATTCCATTAACAGATAGGTCTGCAGGCTTAGTTCAATTTGGCTGGGTCCACCTGAATCTATAACACAAGAACCTAGCGTCTTTGGGGTCAACTGGTTGTCATGCATATAGCTAAAATATCGATTTCTTCTTGAATAATATTAATGGGATCGAGTGGTTACTTACTCTGCCCATGTAAAGGCATTGTCCAAAGCTTGAAGGGATCCTCCGACAAAAGGCTTTGGAGGGTTAGGGTCACTGGCTGTCCACCATCCGACTGGAATTCTCACAGCATTCAGCCCATGCTGGGACATGAATCTGAAGTCATCTTCCACTATATAGCTGTTCCAGTGCTCCTGCCACCGGTATTCATCAGCCAGCCCAGAAGCAATTAATATTATTAAGCACCCTAACTAGAAGATGGCAACAGATACTATATATAAAACATTGTAATATACCACCACAATATCAATTATTAAATGAAGATGGGAGATTAATGTGAGGTCGGTCATCTTCGATCGTTAACAATCTTTTAGACACAAATTAACCATATTATTATTAAGTGGCGAGTCAAGTGGTCAAGGTCGGCTGACCAGCTCGATTTCTTTTGTTATTTGCTTCAACTTCAACCATGCGGTTGAGAATAGATCCTGATCGAGGTCAAGGTTGGCAACTCAAGATCGATTATATTTATGGTACGTCCTCTCACCGTCATGACTTGTTTAGCCTTTTCTGGTCCATAGCCGTTGGTAATCTGGTACTCCCCTCGCAACTGATTAAAATTGTTCATCAAGAAGACAGACGGATCATCATCTCCCCAGCTGGTGCTCTCTTGAGAATTCGCCGTCACCGACCCATCGGAGTTCGCCTATTTAATAATCATACAAATTTCATTGTTAAGGATCTGTTTGGATTAGAGAGAATGAAGGGAAGGAGAAGGAAAATGAGGTAAAAGGTCATAAGTTATCTTGTTTGAGAGGAGGGTGAAAAAAAAAAAGGGAAAAGGGAATGGGAGTACCCGGTTCCCTTCTTTCCCCTTCAGCTAGCGTAAATTTGTTAACCCCCAAATCAGGGGTAAGCTGGGGAAAGGGAAAAGTTTAAGTATACTTTCTGAAAAGACCAAAATATCCTTTCATTTCTATTCTTCATTTTTTCACTGCCCAGGTTTATTTCCTATTCTGAAGGAATATAATTATCATATAACTCTTCTCCTTCTTTTTTTCCTCTCTATCCAAACAAGATAATTGATAATACCCTTCCTTTCCCTTTCATCCTTTCCAAACAAGAGAACGAGAGCAACAATTCCTTCCCCTTCCTTTCCCTTCCATCCCTTTCCTTCTTTTTACTCTCTCTTCCTTCCCCTCTAAAGATCCAAACAAAGCTTAAAGAAAAAAAAAAAGAAAAGAAAATTTATACAAAAATAACGCCATGGCGATTGTTTAGCAGTCCACAGCAAAGTTGTCAATTCGTTTCGTTTTGACCATTTCGGCCGAGACGTTTCGTTTCGGTAGCTTATCCGAAAAGATAAGTACTAGGTTTCGTTTCGAAAGATTTTTCGGCCGTTTCAGTGTGTTTCGGTGTATTTCGGCCGTTTCGGTATATTTCGGCCGTTTCGATAAAAATTGTTTGGAAACTAATTTATGAATTATTAAACCTTTCAGAACCATTTTAAATATATATATATATATAATAAAAAATATCCTAGTTATCCTATCCCTATTTTAAATATATATATAATACAAAAAAAATTCTAGTTATCCTATCCCCACGGTCGCATCTCTTAAAAACTCAAACTCTTTATTTTTATATTGTTATTATTATTTATGAAGAATATGAATTATGAATAAATTTTTTATTTATATATATATATATATATATATATATATATATATATATATTTCAAACTCTTAAAAACTTAAACTCTTTATTTTTATGTTGTTATTATTATTTATAAAGAATATGAACTATGAATAAATTTTTTTATATATATATATATATATATATTTCAAAACGAAGCACCGAAACGGTTCGATACCGAAATATTTCGTTTCATAAGCTAAATCAAAATATAATCCGAAACGAAATTGATAACTTTGGTCCACAGCAATAAAGCAAATAGCGGGGTAAAAGAAAATCACACCCAAAATACCTGAAGGTAGAGTCCATTGGGCGCTTTGATTCGAACACGATTATTTTGATCGGTATTTCTAACGATCTCGAACGTCTCTGTTGAGCCCGGTGTGGTCTCAACTGCTACGACACCTTGGTCACTTACTCCTATGAATTGTCCTTCAAAAACTCGAAAGTTGAAAGTTGACTCTGTGATTCTCCACAGCTGGTGGTGAAGCAACCAATTAACTTGATTAATATCATATCAAAATTGATAATTTGAAGAACATGGAATAGAAACGAGACCCACCTTGAAGGTTTCCCAACCCGAGGGACTTGGCCGGTTTGCCACGATGGTCGTTCCACCACCATTCTCCGCGGTTAGATACTTCTGCTGCGCCGTTGACTTGAATTGGACCTGGGTGCCATCCTGGTACGAAGGAAATTAACCAGAACAAATGTTTGATATGTACGCAAAACACGACATCAAAAACTAAGTAAAACAGAGCATCATGTGAACGAATGGTCGATCAACAAAACCCGACAGCCAAAAGTAAGAATTTTGATTAGCCACTAGGAGGAATATATATATATATTAATTAGTTGTTACCAAAAGGTCATTGTTGGTTATGCCATCAAAGAGGGATGGCTTGATCCAGGCCTCTGTCACTAGCCATCCTCCAAGGTTGACAGCCTTAACAGTGGAAGCAGAGGAAAGGGAGGCCAGATATGAGAGGAGGAAGAGCAGTACTGGTAGCCATTGAGGAGAGGATGGCTTTTCGCCATGGACTTTTCTTCTCCTCCCTTGGCTGGCTAGATTGAGGGAACGAGACTTTGGCTGGGGCTTCGATGTTGCAGGGGTATATATCGAGATTTAAAGCGAGTTCACTGGGTCATCATGTGCTGAAGATCGACCAATAACTTTAGTTTGGAACGAGACCGGTAGGAGAGAACGAGGCCGGTAGGCATTGGAAAGTGAAGGACTTGCCCCTTCGCATACGTTAGAAACATTTCTTGCGGGTCCCATGCATTGTCTGCTTCCCTTAATTCAAAAATAATAAGCATTGGCTAACTGGCCTGATTTATCTTGTTTTAGCTCTTGCCTGAGAGGAAAAAAAATCTTCTAATATGTTGAAGTAGGAAAATTTAAGATAAATATATGATGAAAAATAGAGGTATAATGTTCTTGGAAAGCACATCACTGATGGCTATATGAATCTGGTTAGAGTATTCCCTCCTCCTGTCTGTTCAAAATAGATAAATAAATAAATCATTAAAATTATTTCTATGATATTTTGTTGATAAAATTAATAATCATTGTTAATAGGTCATTTGAGCACTTAATTATTAACGTTTTATGTATTAACGTTGTCAAAAATGTGTAAAATAAAACTACCATAGTGCTGTTAGGCGCTGTAGTTATTGCCTATCCTACATTGGACCATGCTAAGTTTGAGAGAATAAATATAATTCTGTATACAGGTACTGAATCTGCTGAACATCACTCCTTCAGCCCATCCGATCCATCATAACTACGTACGTTCTGGGAGTGATGCCATAGAGTGGAAGCACTCTCCTTTCTTTAATTTCTTCAGCCAAATGGTTAATGGCCTCCTTTTTAATTGATGAAATGAAATGAGCAAGAATTGACTCCAGGTCCAAGAAAAAAAATGTTAATCGTATTGTCAAATCTGTATCTTTTATTCACCTATTCATCATCATTTGGGATAAAACGAAGACAAGATAACATTTTATCATTTGGGATAAAACGAAGACAAGATAGCATTTTGTTGACTCGCAGTTTCGAAAGACAAGTTCATAATTAAAAGCCTTCATTGATAAAGATATTATCACGATAATACCGTGGAGCTTATGTCAATATAAACTGATATCCTTTTTCTGACGAGTTGGAGGACACGGCCTCTTCCTATCTTCTAGGGAATGCAACAGAAAGATTCCAATCTAGTTGACGTACGCCAGCCTCATGCTACAAAAAAGAAAACATGAATCACCTCCATAGCTATAGCTTAAAGGGAGAGTATAATATTGTTTACGAATACTAATTAGTCCAAAATTTCATAATACTTAACCAATCCCTGTAGACAAAAAATGATTTGAGAGTTTCAAATTGACAAACTCACCTCCACCATCCGAATGAAAAACTTTTATTTTTTTATTGAACTGATGGTCTACATATTTTTCAAAAGCAAGAAAACACTTTAAAAAATCAGATTTTTATTTTAACAGAACAATCCACATATATTTAGACCAATCATCAACAAAGAAGCATAATACTGAAAATTGCCAATTGATAAAATGGGTGCCGGTCCCATAAATCACAATGAATTTTGTCAAAACAATCATTACTAGAATTTTCAGAACAACTAAAAGGTAGCTTGCAAAGCTTTCCTAACTAACAACTATTACACAAGTGTTCTGATTTTATTGACCCTATGACATTAATTAAACCTTTATTTTTTAAAAGTTGCAAAGCAGAAATTTGAGGATGCCCCAATCGTTGATGCCAGATGTCTGTAGTCTCTGTCCTAAAACGATAAGAGAAATGCAATTCTGGAGAGTTGGACAAAACTTACAGATCACCCTTGCGCCTCCTTATTATTATGGATTGCCTTGTTTTCCTTTCCTTGATATGAAAATCAGCATTAGTAAACTCATAATTAACAGGATATTGTTGAGTTAATTGACTTATAAACAACAAATTCTTTGTTAAACTAGGGACTAGTAAAACATCAGGAAGGAAAATTGTTTGATTTTTTTGTCTAATAGATGAATCTCCTACACCAATGATTGGAAGGGAAGAATCATCACCTAATATTATTAAATTAGAACCATTATATTTGCAAACATTTGTTAACATATCTAACTTACCTATCATATGATTAGAAGCACATGTGTTTAATAGTCTAAGGTAAGTCCTACAAGAGCATGTGGAATATCTTCCTGTTGCGTAGGCTTCTTGGGTATCCACCAATAAATTTTTACAATATGTCCCACAACTCCATAGTATTGACATTTTTCTTCACAATAGAGGTCCCATTCTATTTGGGTCATGCAATGTTCGCCTCGTGGAGGAGGTCTCTTCTGTTGTGTGTTCGAAGCTGCTGTTCTACCTTGATTTGAGTTCCTTCATTGTTGTACCTAGAAACCACGTCCAGTGGATGAAAACTTGGGAGTGTTTACAGTACGTGATTATTGTTGGCCATAAAAAGCCACTTGAGGATGGAATTGTATATCAACATGACCTAAGAACCAATTACGTCTCTAGTCAAAATTTTGAAGTTGAGCAACCAACTCAGTGTATGTTGGTCTAGGAGGCTTCAACATGGTTGTGGTAAAAGTTTCATATTGTGGACCAAGACTTGTCAAAAGATAAAAAACTTTTTCGTTGTCAGAGATAGGTTTGCCAATAGCAGCCAAACTATCGCACAGACCTTTGAAAATATGAGTGTGTTAGCAGATTATTTGTCATCCTCTTTACGAAGAAAAGTAATTTGTTGGCGAAGATGAAATTCCCGTTCTTGAGAATCCTAAGCATAGGAGTTTTGAAGCGTTTCCCAAACACCTTGGGCTGTGTCAATGCCAATTACAAGAGCAAGTGCCTCCTCTGAGAGCATTCCAATTATCCAACCCCAGAGAAGGTGATCGGATTTTTGCCAAGCAAAAAATTCATATGTCAATTTAGGTTGGGATGGTTCTGCTGCTAGGGAATTATTTGTAGTAGGTGTGACATATTTGGTTAGGGGTGGGGTTTCATTGTTGGAGGTGTCCAACAAGGTCTTGGCTTTCAACAAGAGCCAAAGCTTGCTCTTGCAAAGAGGATAGTTGGAGGGGGTAAGTTTGCGGGTAACAAAATTTCTGACATTCAATGATAATGAAGTCATGGTGCGAAGAAAAAAGAAGAAACCAAGCTCTGATACCAAGAAGAAAATAAGACACTGATAATGAATTTTTTTATTAAGAGATGCCATGCAACAAGAATAGGCTGTGTTACTTATTTAAAGAAATATATCCCAACTAATTGGTGTATAAAAAGCTAATAATTGGCTACTAACATATATGACAACAAGCTAATAACAGATATGATAGCCTGTTGGTAATCTTTTCTTAGTTTGCAAAACTACTACTAATGTTTGAATTTGTTGCAATCAAACTTATTTCATCGCCCATATTCTCGCCATTGATATCTAGATTGTTGTGAAAGTTATCACCCTTATCTCTCCGATCACCCCTATCACACCATTGACTCTCACAACTAACATTATTTTGAAAGCTGCTGAGCTATTGGAGATGGTTAATAGGGATCGGATATCTCAATCTTTATCTTGTCTTTGTAACAGAAGATAACCTTGTTCCTATTCTATATCACTATTTCCTCCGCCCTCTTCTCTTCCTCAACATGCCCCTTTCGTCCCATCAGACAGCAATAAAGGCCTATAGGGGCCATGTCCTTGATCTTTTCTTGGAGTGTGGCACACAACGGATCAGCACCAAGGCATATGAAGAAATGGAAATAAGATGAACTTACTGAAATTTTTTTTTGCAACAATAAGAGTTTGGATCTCACTCTTGGTAATCACCCCCCGTCAATGTATGCAACTAGTTTTTTCTTTTTTTTTCCTTCGCTAGTAGCAAAAGGAGAAACTTTGTCAACGCGGTCCCAAGCCTGGGTAAAGAAGGGTTGCATTAGGTAGCTGACAGCCAGTATAAAACTCTATCAAAACCTTTAAAACATGAATCTGATAAATTAAACTATATAAAGGGCTAGGACATCCCCGTTAAGAGACGTGTTGCATCTGCCTTCGGATGTTTTAAAAAAGATAAGGGCCACCGCATCGGCGCCCGGGTGCGATGTTAAGTGAGTAAGGATTCCTGCACTATGGACGAGTACAGGTAAAAAAGTTTGTCCATGATAGTTAGCTTAGAGTAGCAACATGAAATATAGGAGCACTAACAGATAAAACTATGGAGATAGTGGACACTATGATTAGGAGAAAAGTAAATATGATATGCTTACAAGAAACTAAATGGGTAGGTGAAAGATCTAAAGAAATAGAGAATACAAAATATAAATTATATTACATTGAAAAATATAAAAATAGAAATTGAGTAGAAATAATTGTAGATAAGAATCTTAAGAAATATGTTGTTAAGGTAACTAAGAAGAAGATCGGATTATATCACTAAAACTTATAATTAAGAATAATCTAATTAACATAATTAGTGTATATGCACCACAAGTAGGATTAGACCAACAAATCAAGACACAATTTTAGAAAAACATGAATGAAGTAATGCAAGAAATACTATAAGAAAAAAATATATTTTTGGAAGAAAATTTTAATGGACATGTAGGTAAACAAAAGGATGGATACGAAATGGTACATGGAGTATATGGATTTGAAGAAAGGAATGAAGTCGGTGTGAGCTTATTAGATTTTGCAGTAACGTGATCTAATAATAACAAATACTTGTTTCAAAAGAAAGATGAATATTTAATAATATTTAAAAGTGGATCTAATAAATGTTAAATAAATTTTTTCTTAACTAGGAAGATAGAAAATAATATGCAAAACTGTAAAGTTATTTTACGAGAAAGTTTACTTCACAACATAGGATAATGGTAGCAGATATATGGATAAAAATAAAATTTAGAGTAAAACATAAAACTATTAATTCAAAAATCAAATGATAAAATTTGATAGAAAAAACTAGAATTATTTAAAAAAAGTTAGTAAGAGTAATGACTATGAATATAGATAGTGATCCCAACTTAATGTGAGAAAAAGCAACTAAGTGCATAAAAAATATAGCAAAAGAAGTTCTAGGAGAATCAAAAGAAGTAAAACTAGTAGGAAAGAAATCTTGGTGGTAGAACGAGAAAGTTCAAGCTATGATCAAGCTTAAAAAGATAAGCTATAAAATTTAGTAAGAGGCTAGGGATGAAGAAAGTCTTAAAAAGTATAGGGAAGCAAAAAAAGAAGCTAAAAAAGCAGTAAGTAATACCAAACTTAAATCCTATGATGATTTATATAATAGACTAGATACGGAAGAAGATGGAAAGACTATATATAAATTAGCAAACTAAGAGAAAAGAAAATAAAAGATCTTGGCTATATTAAATGCATTAAGGATGAAGATGAAAGAACCTTAGTAAAAGAAGAAAAGATAAAAGAACAATGAAAAAGTTATTTTAAAAAATTATTAAATAAATTAATAAATTAAAGGTAGAAGGATGTGATAACCTAGGAGTAACAAATGAGTATAATTTTTTCGTAGATTTAGCATATTGGAGGTTAAAAAGGCTTTGAGTAAAATAAAAAATGCAAAGGCATTAGGACCAGATGCGATCCCTATTGAGATTGGAAAGGCTTAAGAGAAATTAAAGTCATATGGTTAATCAATTTATTTAACAGGATTGTAGCAACTAAAAGAATGTCGGATGATTGAAGAAAAAGCATATTAATACCGATATACAAAATAAAGGAGATATTCAAAACTGTGCAAATTATAGAGGGATTAACTAATGAGTCATACAATGAAATTATGGAAGAGAGTAATAGAAAATTGATTAAGAGCTTAAACTTTGTTATCAAATAATCAATTTAGATTTATGCCTGGAAGATCGACCATGGAAGCTATTTATTTATTAAGAAGATTGATAGAGAGATATAGAGAAAAAAAAAAAGACCTTCATATGGTCTTTATGATTTAGAGAAAGCATATGATAGAGTACCTAGAGAAATAATATTATGGGTTTTAGAAAAAAAAGGAGTTACCAAAAGGTACATAGAATTGATAAAGATATGTATAACAGAGCAATAACTATTGTTAAAACAACAATAGAAAAACTAGTGAGTTTTCAATTACTATAGGTTTACATCAATGATCTGCCTTAAGTTAGTATCTTTTTGTATTAGTTATAGATGAATTAACCAAACACATTTAAAATGATATCCTATAGTGTATATTATTTGTAGATGATATAGTGTTCATTAATGAAACTAAATCTAAAATAAATACTAAGCTAGAGATTTGGAGAGAGGCTTTAGAATGTAAAGGTTTTAAGATTAGTAGAACTAAAACTGAATACATGAAATATAATTTTAGCAAATATAGAAATACAAATGAATAAACAGTGAAGATTGTAAGCCAAGAGATATCAAGGAGTAAAAAATTTAGGTATTTGAGATTAATTATCCAACAAGAAGGTGAAATAGGTGAAGATGTGAATCATAAAGTTAAAGCAGGATAGATTAAGTGGAGTGCTTTGGGAGTATTGTATGATTGGGGCATACCATTAAGATTAAAAGAAAATTTTTATAAAATTATTATTAGACCAGCTATGCTATATGGAACAGAGTGTTGGGTAATATTGAAACAACATGTGAATAAATTAAGTATAACAGAAATGCGTATGTTAAGATGGATATGTGGTAAAACTTTAAAAGATAGAATTAGAAAAAACATATAAGAGAAATGATAGGGTAGTCCAAATTGAAGATAAAATAAGAGAAAATCGATTATGATGGTTTGGACATATACAACGTAGACCTTTAGATGCTCCAATTAGAAAGAGTGATCTTTTAACAATTCATGGTAAGAATAAAGGTAGAGGTAGACCTAAACTAACACGGAAAAAAATAATTAAAAAAGATATAACTATTTGTAATTTAAGTATTGACTTGGTTCTGAATAGAGCAGAGTGAAGGAAGCAGATTCATGTAGCCGACCCCATATAGTTAGGAAAGGCTTAGATGAGTTGAGTTGAGTTGTAGTATCAAAAGGAGAATGTAAATCCTTTCCTTTTGGGCATGGAAAGTCTGGATTTTCTCCAAATTCGAAAGAGAACGGCTTCAAGTGGGAATAGGCTGCAGTAATTTTAGTCCTATAAGGATTCTTCAAGAGAAGGCCACTAGGATTTCTTCTCCTATTTGGACGCCTTGATTTCTTCCTTTCTTGGTAAGGGGCAGCAGCAAACCCTAGGAAACCATGTGAGAGAGAGAGAGAGGAGAAAAGAGAATTCAAGAAGAAAAGGGTTTTCATTCAATTCAGCCCGTACAAGATGCCAATATATAAAGTATTTACACATGGTTAAATAGAAACCAAATCCTAACAAAAAATTCACTTGGGCTAACCGACATATGATTAGACTCACTCACCTTGGACCCAACCCTAGCTTAATGATAGGTTAGCTCCTTTAAGACCTAATTACCTAGACTCAAGAACATTAGGTCCTAATCCTATGGACCTAAAAACCATGAGGGCTGAAATCCTTCACCCTAGAGATTAAATCAGCCCTAGAACCCCATGAACACCTTATGGATCATAACCTTAGGCTTTCTATTACCCAATCAAGGCTTTGGAGTACCACACAAGGTCCTACAATCTCTACCTTGGTGCTCCAAAGCTGCTATAAAATCTGCATAATTTTAGACCCGTTAGTGTCACACATGATAGGAAACTGTCTTATGGAAGAATCTTCGTAAGTGCACCTGATTAGTTCTTCTTTATATGAACTTTCACCGGTTCCACCTTACCTTCTTCCACTAGCTTTCTGATCCTATGATACCTTACATTTATAAGCTTTATGCGTCCATGATAGACTATGTTCTAAACTAATTGCAGAGCACTCTAACTATCACTATGTAGCAACACTATACCCTGCTTCACCCCCTTTTCAAAATGAGTCTTTTCAACCAAAGAGCATCCTTGGCAGCCCCTATAATTCCTATATACTTGGCCTCTGTTGTAGATAAGGCCATGATAGGTTGAAGGGTTGATCTTCAAGAAATCAATTTACCATACATGCTGAACACATAACCTATAGTAGACCTCCTTGTATCGATATTACCTATAAAATTTGCATCAACAAACACTTTCCAATGGACCTAACAACTTACCTGAGATATTGGAGTTTTTCTTAGGTCCTTTATGCTGCCCAAAAATCAGACCAAGCCTTCGAGTTCCTTGAAGAAACCGTAAGATCCACTTCAATGCCTTCTGGTGCTTCTTTCCTGGGTTTGTCATGTATCTGCTCACCTAGCTCACTGCATATGCTATGTCTGGTCTATAATACACTATAGCAGACATAATGCTACTTACAGCACTAACATATGGAACTCTCTCCATATACTCGTTCTTTTCATATGTTTAAGGGTTCTATAGCATTGAAAGAGATATATGGTTTGTCAAAGGTGTTCCAATCAGTTTATCTTTATCCATCCCAAACCTCTCTGATCGCTGTTGTTGGTGGTCAAAAATAAAACCTACTCACTACTATAGCTAATGGTGAATCGGGATCGTATCCTCGAGGATCAAGAGCAATTATTTTACGAAAGAGAGAAAAAAATTATCTATAAAAGATTATATTAAGAATAGCAGTTATTAAAAGATAATAACTAATTAATTAATGAAATTCAAATAGCAGGAGAAGCAACCCAGAAATCCAAATCCATCATGCAAACAGGTTTTATCTTCTTTTTTAATGTTGCAATAGTAATAATTTTTATAAATTTAATATTAGAATAATTTATCTCTTGTCAGGCACAGACCGTATCAGAAGATTATGGTACGTTCGATTACAGTATAAACTATCTAATAATTGCAAGGTTAAGGGTCTAATCTATCATACTACGATCTGTCTCTCTTAGGCACGTACCGTATCCTAAGATCACGGTACGTCGATAGAGGGTACAGGCCATGTATGCCAGATCAAAACCTCAATCAGAAAAATAACTTAAAAGATATAATAAAGAAGAGCATAATTTTTATTTCATAGAAATTAAGAACAAAAAGAAAGATAAAACCTAATTACATGCTTTATCATCATCCCAAGTTGAAGGAATCTAGCCACGCATTGCTGCTGCCAGTACCCCCTCCATAATTTTCCTCTTTCAGGTCTAATATAATAATAAAAATAAAAGAAGAATAAAAAAAACTCTGTAGAAACTCCTCTCCCATGCTACCTGAGGTCCTTCTTTTATAGAGCTTGTCTAGGGCTTCCTTCTAGTCAAAGTTGGAGTCAATCGGGTGCTCAAGATCATTCACATATCATGAAAAAATTTCTCAGCCATCCGTTCAGCATCACCTGCCTTAATTTGCATCAAAAATCATAAAAATCATCTCTTTCTTCATTTTTGGACAAACCGAGTCCTGATTTGAGTGCCATCTGCATCGTTGGACTCCAAAAATTGAACTCTTTCCATTTATAGGCTCCTTTTCTGCAAACATCCATAAAAGTATCAATTCTTAATAAATTTAAAGTAATTAATATTTATTTTAATGGTTAAATTGAGATAATAAATAGACTTATCACACTCTCCAACTTAATCATTGCTAGTCCCTTAGCAATGTAATTAAAATAAAACCATGCGCCACTAAGATTTTCTTTTGCAAAATTAAATCTAGGCTTAAGGTTGGAAGAAGATAGCCAGTATTACTAACTAAGTATTGAGTTTCTAAAGTAAATTTTGATGTCAGAACTATCAGAAACTTTCTTAGAGTTCATCTATAGATCTACAGCACTTATGTTTGTGATGGCTAACTTAGCATTTCGGTACTAGCTTGCAAGAAACAATGGTATCTTTGCTTATCACTTACTTTGATCAATTTTTTATATACCCTCAAATTAAGCACATGACCTAAGGTAGCTTTTACACTGCCTAATATATATTATTTATTTATTTATTTATTATTTTTAATTTTTTTAGTGATATCTTCACATTGCCCATTTTTTGATGCAAACAACAATGCTTACTTAGGCGAAGGTGCCCGGTAGTGATATCTTCACATTGCTCATTATTTAGACTTATATATATAATTTTTTATCAGGCAGGTAGCTCTTTCCTTAAATTCAAGTTTCTCTCATTTGGGTGTATATCAATTACCAATTTTCAGTAATAATTGAATCTCCAATTGACATTACAACTAATACCTAATTTACCTCGTCATGCATGTGCAATGGAAGTGCTAATAGCCTTTAGATGACCTAAATAGGTTACTAAAAGTTTGACTAGCTAGTCTACTCGTTGGCTCTCGATAGTAATTAGCTAATACTTTCTAACTCTATTACCTTTTTCTAGTTAATTTGCTCAAGAATTTCTTTCACAGCACATGATTTATAAAAATTTTGAAATTTTCAAAAAAATGCCGAGGTGTTTTCAAAAAAATTTTTAAAAGATTTCTCTTACCCCCCAACTTAATTCTCATTGTCCTCAATGAAGTAAGGAAGAATAAAACAAGAAGAAACACCACCTGGATGAGATATGCCTCGTATAATGTTAGGAGTGACCGTGCAGAGTAGTCTCTTATTCCTAAAAATAAGAATCATGAAATAAAGGTTAGAACATAAAAATTGTGTTGCCTCCCAAAAAGCGCTAAGTTTAACGTCTTCAGCCAGATGTCATGGCTCACTTTGATTATCATTATCAAGATGTTTGATGATCTCTTCCCTTACTACTTCCTTCATAGTTGATTTAAGTTTTCTTTGGAGGTCTCTTATAGGCTTGGTTTTCTCCATTAAGTGAATCCTATGTTGAACGATCGAGGGGCTAATTCCTTTTATGTTAGCCATGGTCCATCTAATGCTTCTTTATTCTCATTCAATAGTTTCTCTTCTTGTGAGGAGTCTAGGTCGGTTGAAATAATCATAGGCAGGGTTTCTGATTGACCTATATATGCATAGTTGAGATGCTTGGGAAGTGGTTTCAGTTCTAATTTGGGTGCTTCCTTTATTGATGGTTTGGGTAGTGGTTCAGGTACTTTCTCTAGTGGTTCAATTGGAAGTTTCCATTTTGATTTTTCATCAATTATAGCAACCTCATTAATTTGCTCCCCATCTTGGTTTATGCAGGTTTCTAGGTCAAGCTTTTCATCACTAAGGTCACTTGGATCATAAATAGTATCCTGAACATAATTTGAGTCGCTCGTTTGATGTGTATTGGTAAGATTAAAAATATTAAGATCAATTGACATATTCCCAAAGAAGAGTTTCATTAATCCATTTCGACAATTAATTAGGGCATTATATGGCCAAATGGTCTACCTAAAATCATTGGGATGTGGCTTTTTGGGTTTGTCACCGGTTCAGTTTCTAAAATCACAAAGTCCAATGGGTAGATAAAGTTACCAACTTTGATACTTTCAAAGAGTGATCAGCTAGTTGTAGGATCATTTTCGTAGGCTTTAGTTCTCCTAACCCTAGTTGCTCATATATAGAGTATGACAATATATTAACACTTGCTCCTAAGTCTAATAGAGCCCTATTTATGAGGGTGTTCCCCATAATGCATGAAATAGTGGGTGATCCTAGATCTTTATATTTTACTGGCATATGGTTTGATAGGTAAGAGCTCACACTGGCTGCTAGAAAGGCTCTCTTGGGCACATTGATGGTCTTCTTTTTAGTATATAGATCCTTAAGGAATTTGGCATAGGTTGGGACTTGTTGGATCATGCTCAGTAAGGGAATGTTCAATTTAACTTGCTTAAAGACCTCCAAAATCTTATCAAATTGGGCTGACTTTTGATTGGACTTAAGTCTATTTGGGAATGGTGCTATAACCCTAATTTTTTATTTATCTTCTTCTGACATGGGCTCAGCTAGTGGGTTAGGCATTATATTAGACTCTGATGCCTCAGATGTTTCGAGCTGATCCAACTCAATAAGTTGTTCGAGTGGTGGGACTTCTAATTCTTCTTCTTTATATGTATCCACCTGATTATCTATTTGTTTCTCAATCTTAATGTATGAATAACACTTAGTTGGTTAACCTGGGCTCCTTGTTTTGATCCTTGGATGTTTAGGTCCATAGGATTATCTTCGGGCTGACTCGATAGCTTACCCCAATCTCTTTTACTGAATGTTGTGGCTAGTTGACCTATCTAGGTTTCTAGTTTTGCAATGGATTGTGTGTGTGAGTGAAGAAGATGAGTATTCATTTCTAGCCCTTTCAATGCTTGTAACACTTTCTCTTCCAAAGTAGGATTATAATTATTTGGTGGAGGTTGAGGAGCACTTGGATATTGGGAATATGACATGCTTCTAAATTGGGTCTCCTGATGGTTAGGTCTAATTGATGTTGGATTGATTATAGGTTGGGGTTTCCTTGAAAAATTTGAGTGATTTTGCTAGCTAGGATTGTAAGTATTCGAATATGGATCATTTCCTGGTCTAGGAGCTATTCGGGTTTGGGCTGGATAGGCTTGCTCCTGAATAAGCTCAGGAAATTGATATGCGGATGGACATTCCCCTATAGAATGAGTCGGACTTGAACAGATTATACAAACCTCATGTAATTGAATAGATGGGGAAGAGGTGTTTCCAACTTGTAGAATTTGATCTAGTTTTTGGGATAGTTCATCAATTTTGATATAGATGTCTATAGACTGACCTATGTTGTATATTCCCCCTCTCTTAGTAGACATGTGGTACCAGAATTTTCACTTAGAGTTTCAAAAAGCTGCCATGCCTCATGTTTATTTTTTAGCATAAATGTCCTCCACATGAGGCATCCACTATTTGTCGATGCCTTTCTGACAATCCATCATAAAAATATTGAACTAACTGCCATTTAGGTATTCCATGGTGCGGACATTTCCTAGTTAATTCTTTTAATCTCTTCCATGTTTCATGAAACATTTCTCCCTCTAACTGAGAAAAATTGGTTATGGCTTTTCTAATTTGATTCGTTTTTCCTATAGGGAAGTATTTCTTAAGAAATTCCCTCTAAAGTTGGTCCCAAGTTGAAATTATAATGTCTAGTGAATTTAACCAATACTTGGCTCTATCTTTTAGTATGAAAGGTAATAACTTAAGCCTAAATGCCTCATCAGAAAAATTTTGAATCTTGATAGTTGAGCAAATTTCCCAGAATTCATCTAAGTGTTTATAGGGATCTTCATTTATAAATCCATGGAAAGCTGGTAACATTTGGATTATACTGGACTTAATTTCGTATTGGACAGCCTCTACTGGGGGTACTTGTATGCATGGTGAATATGTATATTGTGAAGGGGCAAAGTACTCCTTCAATTGATGTGGTGGATTATTTTCTTGATTAAGATCCATAATTATGAGTCTGTTTGCTCTAAAAGTTCTTTCTATCTCAGGATCTAAGGGTATAAGGTTAGGTTGTAACGATCGGCGACCAAGCATACACCCTACCAATGACTCTAAAGTAAACAGTAATATTATTATTTTATTCTAATAGAAGAGAAAGAAGAAGATTCTAAAGAAAATATCCTAAAAGATCCGTAGAACTAAAGCAATGAATAATTTAATTAGGGTTTAATAATTCTTAGCAATCAAGTTAACAAAGATTATACTCTCTACTCTAGGTTTACCCTAGATCTAGACAGCTCCTAACTTTCAAGACTGCCTTGGAGCCCTCCAAGTCAAAATTAGCTGATCAACTAGCCAGTTAAGGATAAGGTCAGTAGGAGTCCCCCCGTTGCTTACTAGATAAGCGAACAGAACCAATTAAGTAACTACTTTCCTTTCCTTTTCTAGACATTAGTTAAGCAGTCAATCTCGATCCGGTCCAACTCTTTTGGGTGCCTTGTCCTATTGAGCTCGAGTTCCTTAGGGGCTGATGTCTAGTTAATTTTAGAGTTAAAGGTTTGGGTTAATACAAAATGAAGTATGTGGTTTGTGGGCCAAGGAAGGATGATGAAATCCCAACCTTATCTTGATTAGAGGTTTGTGCCCTTAAAGTTAATTATGAAAATGCTATTCAATAAGCAGATGTTCAGCTTTTGAAATTATCAAACAAAATTAATCTAATTACTTTTTTAGATTTTTGTGATTAAGTTTCTAATTTCCTAATAAATTATAAGATGTCAATGGAAAAAATTTGAGTTTCGCAGAAATAAATTTACCTAAGTCAATTTAAACATAGAAATAAAAGATTTTATTTTATTTTTATTATACTTTATTTTATTTATTTATTTATTTATTATTATTTTTTTTCTTAAATTAATTATATTTTATGTAAAGTGTCTTAGGGTTTTATTTCATGTTCTTTTAAGGTAAGTTAATTAAAAGAGAATGGTTGATTAGGTTAAAAGTGGATTTGTGATAAAAAGAAAAGTAATTTTTTTATGTTAAAAAGAAAATAAGAAAATCTAACAATTAAGGTAACTAAAAAGCAATAAGCTAAAGAGAGCAATTACTATTCAACAAAAAAGGAATTTTTTTTACTCTTTTCTTTTATATAGAAGCATGAATAATAATGAAACAATAAAAAATTTAAAAATAAGAATAAAATTAAGAAAAAATTTGTAATATATTTTAAAATTTTTTTTGTGAACTAATCATGCCTGGATCCCCGGCAATGGTGCCAAAATTTGATCGCTGTCGTTGGCGATCAAAAATAAAACCTACTCACTACTCTAGCTAGTGGTGAATCGAGATCGTATCCTCGAGGATCAAGGTAATTATTTCACAAAAGGGAAAAAAATTATCTATAAAAGATTATATTAAGATTAGCGGTTATTAAAAGATAATTACTAATTAATTAACGAAATTCAAATAGCTAAAGAAGCAACCCAGGAATCCGAATCCACCATGCAATAGGTTTTATCTTTTTTTTAATGTTGCAATAGTAATAATTTATGTAAATTTAAAATTAGAATAATTTATCTCTTATCAAGTACGGACCGTATTAGGAGATCACGGCACGTCCGCTTAGAGTATAAACTATATAATAATTAAGGTTAAGGGTTTAATCTATCATACTATGATCTGTCTCTCTTAGGCACGTACCGTATCTTGAGATCATAGTACGTCGATAGAGGGTACAGGCTGTATATACCAGATCAAAATCTTAATCAGAAAAATAACTCAAAAGATATAATAAAGAAGAGCATAATTTTTATTGCATAGAAATTAAGAACAAAAAGAAAAATAAAACCTGATTACATGCTTCATCATCATCCCAAGTTGAAGGAATCTAGCCACGCATTGCTGCTGCTAGCATCCCCTCCATAATTTTCCTCTCCCAGGCCCAAATACAATAATAAAATAAAGAAGAATAAAAAAAACTCTGTAGAAACTCCTCTCCCCTACTGCCTGAGGTCCTCCTTTTATAGAGCTTGTCTAGGGCTTCCTTCTAGTCAAAGTTGGAGTCAATCGGCGCTCAAGATCGTTCAGATATCATGAAAAAATTTCTCAGCCATCCGTTCAGCATCACCTGCCTTAATTTGCATCAAAAATCATGCGAACTCATCTCTTTCTTCCTTTTTGGGCAAACCGAATCCTGATTTGAGTGCCATCTACATCGTTGGACTCTAAAAATTGAACTCTTTCCATCTATAGGCTCCTTTTCTGCAAACATCCATAAAAGTATCAATTCTTAATAAATTTAAAGTAATTAATATTTATTTTAATGGTTAAATTGGGATAATAAATAGACTTATCACTCTCTAACACTTTCTGAATGTATCTTTCTGATGATAAGTGGAGAATACCCTTGGTCCTATCTCTGCAAATTTTTATCCCAAGTATCTTCATTGCTAGACCTAAATCCTTCATCTCTGTTGCCTAGCTAAGCAACCCAAGAGGAGGGGTGAATTAGTTTCTTTTTGAAAATTCAGCAAATATGTGCAATTTTAAAACTAAGGATCAAAGATCAGAAAATATTAAGTGAAGTAAAGTGAAGAGTAAGCATAAGAAATCAATCATATAAACATAAGAGATTTATAGTGTTTCGGTGTCAACCTTACACCAACATCCACTCTCCAAGGATCTCTTGGAAATTTTCTTTCACTAATAATTTCCATAACGATTACAATCCCTAACTAACCCAACTAGCTTCTCATTTACATAGTACAAGGAGGCCAAACAAACCATCAATTTTGTGTTTACCATATCAAAGATAAGTTTTAACAAAGTTGAAACTCAAACAAGCAGAAAATAATACAAGATCAAAATATAAAAGCTCTTAAGTGAGCAATAAGATAATAATGACACTTTACAAATGTATGAAAGGATTCCTCTTAAATGGGCTTCTCCTTCTTGAATGTTGTAGCTTGAGTACTTGAGAAAGCTTTATTAGTTGTTTGGTGGAGCCTTGAATAAGCTTTTAATGGCCTTAAATCCTTTAAAGCATAGCAGCTCTTGAAACAAGGAAGGTTGAAATCTCTCTTTAGTTTTTCCTTTATTTTCACACTTAACACCTCTTAAAAACTCTTTTAAATCACTCATTTAAGCTTATATTTATAGCCTTCTGAAGGATTACAATGTTCACTAGCCATTAGGAGTGGTTGCATTAAAGACTGCATAGGGTAGAATGTATCAAAACTAGCCATTGGAAAGCTTGTCACTGAGTTAGTCAGCTACCATGCCGACTAATTTGGCATTGCTCACTATATAAGCTATAGTAGTTGGCTACCATTGTCGGCACCCCTATCCTGCAGGGGCCACCGATAACAAATCTGCACACCTGCAATAATCGGATGGGATTCTATTAGCCTTTATATAGCGCTCCATAAAGACCTAGGGAACTCCAACGGATTATCACAAGCGGCAGACACTCAAAACGCATCATGTTCAAAACTTTTTAACATCTGCTCGTGTATATATATATATATATGTATATCACTACAAAATCAAATCGACACTAAGAGTCATCCTACTTAGATAATATTTCTCATGACATCTTCAGGCAGTTTATAAGATCACATTCACAATCGACATCAAAATTATAAGTACATGCATTATACTCATAATTTCATCCACTAGAATACAAGTTTTTTATTCGTATCCAATTAAGTCTGATACATCACCACACCTCATTGTATATACACATATACATACACACAAAGGTAATCCCATACTAACTCAATATACAAAGCTATCATTTACTCTTGCATCCAAGTAAGCTTCATCAGCTAAAGATCCGGTCCTGCTAATCCTTTGATCCTGCCAAATGGGCTCACTGATCTGAAAGTAAATATCAATCATGGAGAAGTGAGATCTAAGTTCCAGTAACTGGATAACCATCTAACCATGGGGAAATAGAAAACCGCACATCATTTCAAAGCAGAATAAACACCTATAACATGAGTAAACACATATAATACTGATTTGAATATGACATCAAAAAACTTAAAACATAGCATATTCTTTGAATAATATACATCTTTAACTAAAATATCATGCAAATGCCTTTTTCACTGGAAAATATCTCCATACATGGTTAAATACACCCTTTGAAATGATAAAAGATAGCTTAAAAATTAGCTTATGCTTGTAACAATATACCAGTATTGAAATACTCTATAAATAAGTTTTTTACTGAAAAATAACTCATTTATATAAAATCCATGAATAGTGCATTTCTTTATAAAATACAAAACACTTTTTTATCCAGCCCAGCTTTTCTTTTCTCATTCTTTGATCCCTACTGGGATCTAATTTATTCCACTAGCATCTCATATTAACCATCCCCACTGGGATGAATACTTGGCCCCTAGCTCTTTTAAATCACAATACAAGCTTTTCAAAAGTTGCCCATTGGCATTTTTTTTTCAAATCCAGATGCTAACTTTTAAATTTCATGATACTGGATTGTGTATGTAATGCCTTTGAGGTACCACCCTATAGTCACCCTTCTACAGATGTACTCTCATCGGGTGCATGACAGGCAATAGGGTCCCCCCATAAATAGCATCCCTTACCCGTGCAGTTTACCCGGTAAAGTGCTTTGTTCCTTAATCCTAAAACCTCAAGTTTTCACTCTGCCCCCATGGGCTATATAATAACCAACTCCACTAAGCTATGATTCTTGCCCCTATGGGCTGCTTTCAAACTGCCCCACTAGGCCTGATCTAGCATGCACTCACCCCTAGTCTTGGGATTTATCGTACGATCGAATCACAAGGAGGTGCCAACTTAATAGTAGTGTGCAATGCTCATGCTATGGCACAGTTTAAAGGATGATCAGCCCCATAGCTACCTGAATACCTTGTATGATACATGCATCCAAATCATGTTCTTTTATCAATTTACCATGCAAATGTCTCATGAATGCATCTGAAATCCACATAACAGAACTCATGTTTTGCTCTTTTGCTAAAAACACATGCTTTAACTTATGTAATAAAACCCATGCATCAGAACATCATATACTATGATCTCATTTCTCATATTTAAAAATACATATATTCCCTTACTAATCACATCATACCACAGTTAGGTATTAACATTATTATACTAGCTTAAAATATATTTTTCATTGCTACATGACAAACCCACTCATCTTAGCAAAATATTCTTTTAACTGATACTCAAATCCAGTGTTTTCACTCCCTGGATCAACCCTCTGGACCTATGTCAATATACAGACACAATAGCTATTAGGGTTACCTACACACAAGGTTTTCCCCTGAAATCATGCATGCATACATGCTCTAACCTTTAATATCTCTTTATTATCATTTACCCTTTCTCTAACTAAGATACCTCTACTATTATCTCAAATATAAAAATCTAAGAAAAATCTAAAGCCATGCAAGGCCTAGGAAAGCTATAGCTTACTTGGAGACAAGCACGAACCCCAAGCTTCTCATTTCCTTCCTCTTTCCCTTCTCTTCTTCCTCTTCTTCTTTTTCTTCCTCTCTTTTCTTTCTTTCTTTCTCTCTTTTCTCTGGCCAGAACCTACATTTCCCCTTTTCTTTCCCTTTTTCTCTGGTGACTTAGGGATCAAGGCATGAATAGTGGGTTATGAATACCCTGGCTAATTCCCATATTACCCTCAATAACTCTTAAGGCACGCTTTTTGAAAAATGCATAGCTCACTCATAACCATGATATTTTATCCTTCAAATCTATTTTTTCAATTTGCCCTTAGCACAATTAGTAATTGACCTCAAGAGTCTTTTTCCATTTGCCCCTGAATAATATATTTTTAATTTATTATAGATCAAATTATTGTTATTCATTTAAATCGATACTTTTATGCAATATTTTTAAGAAAAGACCCTACTAACTCGAAGAGCTCAATTTTAGAAATCTAACTGTTCAAACGGTACTCAAATCGAACTTAAAACAAAATAAAGATGGAATTCTTAAGATTTAACCTAGGAATCATGTGCAGTCCTGGAGTCAGCTCGAGCAAAATCTTGAGTCGACTCGAGCACAATGCAGAATTTGCTATCTCACTTTTTCTAGCCGAGTTGACTCACCCTTCTTCAGGAGTCGACTCGAGAGTGTGCCAGAAGTACTAAACTGTGCCAGAGTCGACTTCTCACCAATTGGAGTCGACTCCAATTGCTAAAAACTACACTTAAGGGGCAAAAACTTAAACTAAACTTGATTTTTCTTGTGATTTAGGCCTATTAAAACTCAAATATCTCAAATTATTAAATCAAAATCATTAGCACATAAAAATATATTCATTTATACCATAAATTTTTTTTTAACATTCTCAAGTGGCCAACACACCTACACATCATTGAAATGATCTGACTTTCATTACAAATAAAATACCATTAATATTATAAAAATTATAAAATTTTCAGGATGTTACAATTCTTTTCCCTTTAAGAAATTTCATCCTCGAAATTTAGCCAGATAAGTTCTTAAACAAATGGGGGTATTTCAATCTCATCTCATCCTCCCTCTCCCATGTAGCTTCTTCTTTCTGATGATTCAGCTATTGCACCTTAACTAATGGACTTCTTCTTTTACTGCGGAGCTGCTTAATCTCTTTGCTCAAGATTTTCACTAGTTCCATTGTAAATGATAAATCTTCCTGTAACTCTATAGTCTCATCTTGAATCACATGGACCCATACCTCCTAAGCATTGATATATGGAATACATTTGTGAATCTGAAATAACTCCAAAGGTAAAGCCAATCTATAAGCAAGTGTTTCAACTTTTTCTAGAATTTCATAGGGTCCAATATACCTGGGACTCAACTTGCCTTTCTTTCCAAACCTCATAATAACCTTCCAGGGAGATACCTTCAGAAATACTTTATCTCCAACCTCAAATTTTACTTCCCTATGCTTTGTATCTGCATAGCTTTTTTGTCTACACTGGGCTGCCTTTAATTTAGCTCTTATGATTTTAACTTAATCTGTTATAAACTGCACTAACTCTGGGCCTAACAGCCTCTCCTCTCCCTCCTCATCCCAACACACTGGAGTTCTATATTTCCTCTCATATAAGGCCTCATATGGTGACATATCAATGCTAGAATGATAACTGTTATTGTAAGCAAATTCTAACCCAACCACCTTATCTTATTTTTTTTTTCTATTTCTTTGCCCAGAATCCTTGATCTCTCATTTTTGACCATGATCATATTATTTTCAGGCCCAGAGATGGAGAGGGAGATTCACACATTCGTCTTAACATTTGACTTGGGATCAACTTGCCCTCTTCTTCAAGTGGCACATATAGAGGGATAAGAACTCTAAGATCTTTCCTCTTTAGGTTCCCTCTCTACAAGCTATCATTAGCAAATATTCTATTTTATAAGCTATTATTTGCAAATATTCTGTACCTTGGATTCTTAGGAATATATATTGAGGGGAAGCCTCTGTGTCTTATAGGATCCTGAAATCTGTCCTTAAAATTTTCTTAACTCTATTACGTTGTAACTTCTTCTCCTTTTCTAAATTTTTCTCTTCACTCTATAAATACTTCCATCTATTAAGATTTGGGTAGAGTTTTCTCCTCCCAATTACATCAAAAAATATAATAGTGAACTATAAAATCAGTCAAAAATAGTATAGGAAGGAGACGGATGGAGGAAACCTTTGTATATTAACATGAAAGTTCTAAGATTTTAGATGAATGAAAAAATATTCTTAGTGTTGTCTATATATAAAAAAATATTATAATTTCTCCTATTATAAAATGCTAGCACTACATTAATTCAAGCCTGCATAGAAATTCTTATACAATGAAAGATAACAACTTTTTTTTTTCTTTCTTTCTTTCTTTTCTATTGATACATAGGCTAAGCAACACCAAAAAAAAAAAGTTTGAAATCCTTATATTCTAAAAATCTTTTATGTTTTTCAAGAAAGAAATTTTCTGAAACCTATACCAACAGTTGTTGGTTGGATCTAACCAGCTTGGCTCCCCTGGATCTGAACCTGGGTTTAGTCTCATAATAATCCAAAGGTGGCATTTGATGGAAGCGTTTATGGTCAGAAGAATATGCAACCATTCACAGATAGCGGATGATATCACTGTTAAGGGCTTATCTTTATCTTAGAAGCTCGCTCTTCCAATTGGCACGATTTTTTTTGACTTGGAAAAAAAAAAAACAAAAACAAAAACAAAAATCTCCCGCTGCAAGCATATGATCTGAAGTCTAAACTTTAAAACATGAAACAAAATTTGAGTGCCATGGATCCCACGTAGTGACGTAGACGGTAAAACTAAAATATGCCAGTTACGTTCAAAAAAAAAAAACACTAGCGCATACGAAATTTATTTAGATAGAGTAATGACCAGGCGCTGAACTCAGGCATATTGAGTTCAAAAACACCCTGATAGTTATTTGAAGGATAGCAGGAAATGATCTAGCTTCTCCCAGGTGGCTTAATCTCAATGATGTCATCGTTAATCATCCGCTTGGCTTAATCTCAATGATGCCATCGTTAATCATCCGCTTCAAGCTCCAATGCTCGTTAACATTCTTAAGGTCCAGTAAGCCCAACCGAACGTGGCCCGCCCGTAAACATCTAACTGGGCGTTTGCGAAGTTCCGGTAGTCTGCGTCTGGTGCACCTTGCAACGCCCACTCTGCGACCCATTCCCCTGCATCGATCACAAATTCCGATGTCACCAAACCAAATGAAATAATAATTAATTAGAGTCGTCGCAGTTTGGCAGCTCACCTACGAAGACAAGGGGACCATTCGATGTGGTAAGTTTTTTAAGCTCATTGGCTCGGTCATTGTACACATAGTCGATGTTTCGTTGCGCGGTCCATCCTTTGAACATGTCAGAGAAGAGGTTGTAGTAGTGGACATCAATGACAGAGCCTTGGAAGTCACTCGCAAATTGGATGAGCTCTGTTGGGTCACTGATAGACAGTCGGTTTGACATGATGACATTGGCAGTGGATGTGTGCTTGCGAACGGCGTTGTAGCCAGCTCTGTAGTAGTTCTTTAGGGTCTCCAACCTGACTCCTGGTGCCGTGGGCTCGTTCATCAGCTCAATTGCAACAAGGCCCCGGCGTTGAGCATACCTGCAGCAAGGAGGGAAGGAAGGAATGCTCTTGATCAGTGGTACGTTCTGATGATGATTCACCTTGAAGAAATGTTCTCCCCGCTGTAAGCCAACCGCATTGCCATTGCATACCCATTGGATTTATAAAAGCAAATGGCGAGGCCCTCAATAGTTCTATAATGTTGGGTTGGGACCCTTTTTAGATTCATGTTCCGGAAAAAATAAAATAAAATAAAACCAGTTGAGCTATCTTAGTTGGGCAGCTGGTTTAGGGCAAGCATATACGGTCAGTACTTGACACTGTTCAAAGAGTTCTATTCCCCCTAGGACAAATGATTTTGTCAGGATAAAAATCTGTACTTCAAAACAATATCAATAACTGTGGAATGAATCGTATATATGTTATTTGTACATAATGATCATATATCATCATCTTAAGTCGAAATTTGTGTATAGCACGTACTAGAATTTTGGGTGCAGGAAGAATGAACAAAAGGCTTACCTGCTTGCAAGAAATCTATCACTTCAACCGTCTGATCTATGTATGAGTCGCCCCATTCCAAGGATCCATCTCTCGTTCCACTGTGCTCATTCCCATTCTGACCTCTTTGAGTATCAATCTGCTGCCTTCAGGAGCAGCATGCAGATCCACAATGACCTTAATGTTGTTGTTCCTGCACATCGAGATAACGATGATGGTTTAGATTAGACAAAGATTTTTGAAATCAGTATAGATTTTTGATCTAAGTGGTTAGGTATGGCGTTTACAATTCCATTAACAGATAGGTCTGCAGGCTTAGTTCCATTTGCTGGGTCCACCTGAATCTAAAACACAAGAACCTAGCGTCTTTGGGGTCAACTGGTTGTCATGCATATAGCTAAAAGATCGATTTCTTTCTTGAATAATATTAATGGGATCGAGTGGTTACTTACTCTGCCCATGTAAAGGCATTGTCCAAAGCTTGAAGGGATCCTCCGACAAAAGGCTTTGGAGGGTTAGTCACCCACCATCCGACTGGAATTCTCACAGCATTCAGCCCATGCTGGGACATGAATCTGAAGTCATCTTCCACTATATAGCTGTTCCAGTGCTCCTGCCACCAGTATTCGTCAGCAAGCCCAGAAGCAATTAATATTATTAAGCACCCTAACTAGAAGATGGCAACAGATACTATATATAACATTGTAATATACCACCACAATATCAATTATTAAATGAAGATGGGAGATTAATGCGAGGTCGGTCATCTTCGTTCGTTAACAATCTTTTAGACACAAATTAACCATATTATTATTAAGTGGCGAGTCAAGTGGTCAAGGTCGGCTGACCAGCTCGATTTCTTTTGTTATTTGCTTCAACTTCAACCATGCGGTTGAGAATAGATCCTGATCGAGGTCAAGGTTGGCAACTCAAGATCGATTATATTTATGGTACGTCCTCTCACCGTCATGACTTGTTTAGCCTTTTCTGGTCCATAGCCGTTGGTAATCTGGTACTCCCCTCGCAACTGATTAAAATTGTTCATCAAGAAGACAGACGGATCATCATCTCCCCAGCTGGTGCTCTCTTGAGAATTCGCCGTCACCGACCCATCGGAGTTCGCCTATTTAATAATCATACAAATTTCAGTGCTGTTGTTAAGAAAAAAAAAAAAAAAAAATTTAAAAACAAAAATAACGCCATGGCGATTGTTTAGCAGTCCACAGCAATAAAGCAAATAGCGGGGTAAAAGAAAATTACACCCAAAATACCTGCAGGTAGAGTCCATTGGGCGCTTTGATTCGAACACGATTATTTTGATCGGTATTTCTAACGATCTCGAACGTCTCTGTTGAGCCCGGTGTGGTCTCAACTGCTACGACACCTTGGTCACTTACTCCTATGAATTGTCCTTCAAAAACCCGAAAGTTGAAAGTTGACTCTGTGATTCTCCACAGCTGGTGGTGAAGCAACCAATTAACTTGATTAATATCAGATCAAAATTGATAATTTGAAGAACATGGAATAGAAACGAGACCCACCTTGAAGGTTTCCCAACCCGAGGGACTTGGCCGGTTTGCCACGATGGTCGTTCCACCACCATTCTCCGCGGTCAGATACTTCTGCTGCGCCGTTGACTTGAATTGGACCTGGGTGCCATCCTGGTGCGAAGGAAATTAACCAGAACAAATGTTTGATATGTACGCAAAACACGACATCAAAAACAAAGTAAAACAGAGCATCATGTGAACGAATGGTCGATCAACAAAACCCGACAGCCAAAAGTAAGAATTTTGATTAGCCACTAGGAGACAAAAAAAAATATATATTATAATAATATTAATTAGTTGTTACCAAAAGGTCATTGTTGGTTATGCCATCAAAGAGGGATGGCTTGATCCAGCCCTCTGTCACTAGCCATCCTCCAAGGTTGACAGCCTTAACTGTGGAAGCAGAGGAGAGAGAGGCCAGATATGAGAGGAGGAAGAGCAGTACTGTTAGCCATTTGAGGAGAGGATGGCTTTTCGCCATGGACTTTTCTTCTCCTCCCTTGGCTGGCTAGATTGAGGGAACGAGACTTTGGCTAGGGCTTCGATGTTGCAGGGGTATATATCGAGATTTAAAGCGAGTTCACGGGGTCATCATGTGCTGAAGACCGACCAATAAATTAAGTTTGGAACGAGACCGTTGGGAGAGCCCTCGTAGCGTTCAAAACCCGTCGAGGCATTGGAAAGTCAAGGACTTGCCCCTTCGCATACGTTAGAAACATTTCTTGTGGGTCCCATGCATTGTCTGCTTCCCTTGTTGCTGCCAGATCACTTCTCAAGAACACCGGGCGAGAGAAGGGCTTCACAGCCTTCGAGAGATGACGACTACCTCCTTTTGGCTGAAAACCTGCAAGAAAAGTTTCGGACCGATGGTTCGATGAGAACCCTCAGATGCTCAAGTCAGTGATACGGAGAATAGGAATTAGGTTAAGAGAAGAGATCCTTCCCTCCTTATTGTGAGTCGGGGCTTTATATACCTGTTTAAGGGTCCCTCTTACCTTTTGCAGATAGCAGTTAGATCCAATCTTCCGTTAAGATTGGCTCCGCAGGTAGGCGCATAGCTGCTAAATGCGTACCGTGAATATCGGCAACTGCACACAGTATCTGTAACTGCCCGTGATCCTAACAAGAAACAGGTGAGCGGGCTACGCGGCAGTTTCTGGGATGTTTCAAATTACCTTGCTCAATGTTCGAGTTGATTTCATGACTGGAACTATGAACCGATGGCATACAAGGCGAGACTGAAGCCGAGGCAGGGCTCGAAGCCGAAGCCGAGACCGAGGCCAAAGCCGAGGCTGAGACTGAGAGGAAGCCGAGGCCGAGCCAAGCCGAGGCCGAGGTTGAAGCCGAGACTAGCTGAAATCATACTTTGCTCGAAAAACGTGCGGGCTATTACCGTACCGCCTAAGAGCGTGATTAGCCACATCAGATGCTCCTCCGCCCCTGAGATGGGTGAGCGTGCACTCACCAACGAAAGGGAGCGTTTTATCACTCGGTGGCTAATCCTCGAGTGCCACACGTCTCCAAGGACCGTTCCTTCTTTAATGGTGCATCGGACGCTGCAACGCCACTATCTCGTCCTTCCCGGCCGACGAGATCGAGGGGATTTCCTTCTAGTGCCGGGTTGTGGAAAGGTGGGCACATCATTGCGGTGAGGTCACCGTCGTCCCGTCATTGGCAGTGCCCTTGCGTTCTGCGCACCAGGTGGTTGGCGTAACGATCTCCAGTGGCAAGCGGGCACGTGGCCGAAGTGACCGGATGGGACAATTTGAAAAGACGAGACTATAAAAGGGGATCGTTCTTGATTCGAGCCGCCTCCATTGCCTTTGCCTTCTTCCCCGTTCTGATTCGGCTCAAGCCTGTTCATCTTCCGCCACCCGAGCTCTTGTCTCCGGTTTCCCAGTTCTCAAATCCTTCAGGTTAGTTCTGTTTCCATGGCCTCTTCATCTCTTTCGTGTTCAATCTCTGATTCCGGAGGTTATTCCCCCAACCTTCCATAACCCTCTTCTTCTCCCGCACCCAACTGGTCCACCTCCACGGAGGGTGCCTAGCGGAACAGCGGCGAGCCACCGAGCGATTTTCATCGGGAATGGCCTGGCCGCCGGACGGGCTCCCGTCCAGCGCCATCGGCCGTTGCCGGCCCATCATCCCTTGTGAGGCAGTCTCCCGAGGGGACTGCCTCTGTCATGACTATCCAAGAGATAATCAATCTTAAGGCTTATTACCAAATCCCTACTGACCTCCGTTTATACCGGCCTCTTCCCGAGGATAGGATAACCTCCTCTTATCCCGATAGGGTTGCCCTTTATGAGATCTACTTCAAGGCCGGCCTTCGCCTTCCTATTCACCCTTTTATACTTAACCTTTTAGACAGATATTCCTTATCTTTGGCTCAATTGGTTCCGAATTCTATTCGGACTATCATTGGTTTCTTAGTTTTATGCCACATTCACGGGATAGAGGCTAGGATTTCTCTCTTCCATTGTTTCTATACCCTTAGGAAACAATCGGGATGATGGTCCTTTGCCCTCAGACCCGCTAGAACCCTTAAGTTGTATCTTCCCACTTCCGTCAAAGGTGAAAGATAGTCTTTTCTTTGCCCAAGTTGAGGGAGTAAGAACCGAGTGGGGAATCCCCGACATCGAGGCAAACAAGACCCAACAATTCTCCTAAGAGATCAAGAGCGTTCGGACAATTGATCACTGCCAACGTCCCTCGATGCAACCAGCTGCTAGCCGAGGATAATCTTCGGCTAGCAGGACTTATTCCTAGCGATGGTGAGCAGCAACTTTTCATCCCTTCACTTGTTCTCCTATTCCCTTTTTTTTAACAAGTTCTTTGGCTTGCAGGTATGGCACCGTCGCTCCAAACGATAAGGAAGGCCGCCGCCAAGGAAAGAAGAGCTCGAACAGATGGAGCCCCCACCGAGAAGAGGGCAAAAATCAAAATCAATAAGAGAGCCGAGGCCGAAGGAGCCTCGGGAAAAAATGAAGAGGCCGAGGAACGAATTCGGCCTTGATCATCATTACCAACGCCGCCCCCGTCCCCCATTGATCTAACCAACACTCCTCCATAGTGGAGGACCAAAGTGCCACCGCCACCGCCTGCTGTTCCTGAGGTGGAGCGCACCGGCTCGGCCACAGGGCCGATTCCAGAGGCCTTATCTACCGAAGAGGCGGTGGCCGAGGAGCCTCCCAGGCTGAAGTGCCAGTGGAAGAGGCACTGCCAGCATCTGATCCAGCGCCAGTGGCTGCCGGTGCCACGGAGGAAGGCGAGACCGACGCGCCTTCTTTCCAATCAATTTTGTTGCATCACAGCCACTGGGCCGAGTGGACGGTGGCTCAGGCCTCGTACCTGAGCTTCAGAGGGTCCTCCAGAACCAAAGGACCTCTGTGTTCTTCCGTGAGGCATCTGTAGCGCACCTATGGGTAGTGTTCTTCCACTGCCAATCTCAAGGACTTTTCATTTTTCTTCACCTAATCCGAGTACTTTGTACAGGCGTTAAATTCTTTGACCGCCGTTAGGGGCATTTTGTCCCAGGCCAAGGCCACCCTCAACTAGCTGCAGGAAAATGCCAACCAAGCCCAAGCCAAAAAAAAGCCGAGGCAGCTCTAGAGGCAGTCCAAGCGGAACTGGCCGGGCACAAAGGGCTAAGGCCAAAGCCGAGGCCGCCCGATTCAGAAATCTAGCCCGGGCTGAAAGGGTAGAGGAGGCGGCCAACGAGCTTGATAATGCTCAGGTGGCGGAGGAAAAACAAAAGATGGCAGAAGAGAGGTTGAAAATGGTGGAGGCGGAGGTATTTCTGTCGAAGAACCAACTACACTCCGCCACCATTGAAATAAGAGCGGCGGGGAACGAGCAGAGAACACCGAAGAGATCGCTCGCCAATCTGATGCTGAGATAGCCGAGCTCAAGGCGGCAGTGACCATAGCTGAGCAGAAGGCCGCCGAGGCCGTAGAGAACTTTAGGAAGTCTAAAGCTTACGACGAGGAGTTGGCTGAGACTACTGCCTCCGCATATAATGGCGGCTTCCAGGACTGCAAAGAGAAAGTACGAAGGCTCTATGATCTCAAGGGGATCGAGGAGCTAGAACTAGACGAGGTTCCTGAGGATGATGGTCCAGCTCCGACTAAGCCTTGAGCTCTTTTCTTTTTTATAATGAGGCCCGGCAAGAGCCAGCAATTTTGTAAGATGTTTTAACAATCAATGAAAAGTAATTTTTGATATTTATGACTCTACTTGCTCATCTTAGAACCGAGGCCGGGGCCGAGATTGTAGATCCCTTTTAGGAACCGACGCTGTAGTTAGGACATGGTCGACACTTGACATCGGTGCCAAAGCCGAAGTCAAGATGCAGAATTCGAAATCAGAGCCATAAGGATGAAGTTGAGATCGGGGCGCACTAAACGCTGATCGATGTAGGCTTGTGCCGACATGAAATCAGGTTGGAGCACCGACTTTTAATCAAGCCTGAGCACCGACGCAGGGTCGGGGGTAAGTACCGACACTGAGTCAAATTTGAGTGCCGATACAAAGTTGGGCTTAAGGGCCGAAGCGGAGTCGGTTCTTGAATGTCGACGCGGAGTCGGGCTTGGGTGCCGACACGGAGTTGAGCTTTGGGTGCCGATACGAGTCGGGCTTTGAGTGCCGATGCGGAGTCGGGCTTGGGTGCCTACGCGGAGTCGAGTTTTAAGTGCCGACATGGAGTCGGGCCTTGAGTGCCGACGCAGAGTCAGGCTTGGGTGCCGACATGAAGTCGGGCTTGAGGGCCGACGCAGAGTCGGGCTTTGAGTATCGACGTGGAGTTGGGCCTTGAGTGCCGACGCAGAGTCGGGCTTGGGTGCCGACACGGAGTCGGGCTTTGAGTGCCGAGGTGGAGTCAGGCTTGGGTGCCGACACAGAGTCGGGCTTTGAGTGCCGATGCGAAGTCGGGCTTGGGTGCCGATGCGTAGTCGAGCTTGAGTGCTGATGGAGTTGGGCTTTGAGTGCCGACGCGGAGTTGGACTTGGGTGCCAACACAGAGTATGGCTTTGAGTGCCGACACGGAGTTTGGCTTGGGTGCCGATGCAGAGTCAGGCCTTGAGTGCCGACGCGGAGTCGGGCTTGGGTGCCGACGCGGAGTCGGGCTTTGAGTGCCAACAGAGTTGGGCTTGGGTGCCGACGCGGAGTTGGGCCTTGAGTGCCGACATGGAGTCGGGCCTTGAGTGCCGACATGAAGTCGGGCTTTGAGTGCCGACGCGGAGTCGGGCTTGGGTGCCGACACAGAGTCGGGCTTTGAGTGCCGACGCGGAGTCAGGCTTGGGTGCTGACATGGAGTCGGGCTTTGAGTGCCGACGGAGTCGGGCTTGGGTGCTGACGCGTTGAGTGCCGACGGAGTCGGCTTGGGTGTCGATGTGGAGTGGCCTTGGGTGCCAACACGAGTCGGGCTTTGAGTGCCGACGCAGAGTCGGGCTTGAGCTGAAGAAGCAAGATTGCTCGAAGAGACTTTCTTTAGTAAAAAATAAATATTATTCTTGTAAATGTGCTCAAGCTTATGATATTAATATCTTTACTGGTAGTACCGATGGAGGTTGTCCGCCTTCCAAGTGCAAGGAGAGGTTTTCCATCCAGTTCTTCGATCCGTATGCTCCGCGATGAAGTGCATTGGTGACTCGGTAAGGCCCTTCCTAGTTGGGAGACACTTTCCCCCCTCTGTAGGTTTGGAGACTTCGGTTCGTCTGAGGACCAGGTCTCGGGGAGGAATGTTCTGGGATGTACCCAGGAATTGTAATATTTTGCAATCCTCTTCGGTAGGAGGCCATTCTGAGTCGTGCTCGATCACAGAGTTCTTCGATGAGGTCAAGGTTGGCTTTCAATTGCTTGGGATTGTCCTTCTCATCGTACGATTGTGTCCGAGACTTGGGATGCCAATCTCTACTGGAATGACTGCTTCCGAATCGAACACAAGGCTGAAAGGAGTTTCTTCCATGGGGGTTCGGGGCATCGTGTGATATGCCCACAGCACGTTCGGAGCTCCTCCACCCATATTCCTTTGCAGTCATCCAGACATTTCCTAAGCCCTTGAAGGATTGTCCGGTTTGTCACTTATGTCGTTCCATTTGTTTGTGGATGACGACAGAGGTGAACCTCTGATGTATTCCTAGTTCGGCGCAGAACTCTTTGAAAGGAGCATTGTCGAATTGGCATCCATTGTCGGTAACGAGTGTGTGGGGTAGCCCAAACCGACATATAACAAACTTCCAGAAGAAGTTCCTTACCTTGGCTTCGGTAATTTTGCTAGTGCTTGGCCTCTACCCACTTGATGAAGTGGTCGATGGCGACAAGCAAAAACTTTCGCTGACCAGAGGCTGGAGGGAATGGTCCAAAATGTCATTCCCCATTGGCGAACGGCCATGGAGCCGACAGGGGCTCAGCTGAGAAGTTGACAACTGTTGAATGTTAGCATGCGCTGACAACGGTTGCACTTCCGGACCAGCTCGGCTGCGTCTTCCCGCATGGTAGGCTAGTAATAGCTTGGCATAGGGCCTTGTGTGACAACACTTTGCCCCCAAGTGTTTCCACAAATACCTTCATGGATCTCACAGAGAATGTAGTCAACATCTATGGGACTAACACATTTGAGGAGAGGATGAGAGAAAGATCTTCGGTATAATTGTCCGTCGAACATTAGGAACTTGTGTATTCGCCACTTGAATAGCTTGGCTTCAGCGGGGTCGGCTGAGAGGGCACCAGCGGAAGTATCGGATGTAAACATCCATCCAGAAGGCTCTTGGTGGACTGGCATGGATTCTTCTACCGTGTCGATGCTTGGGGCTTCCAGATGCTCCACGTAGGTTCTCCCCAAAGTCTGGTCGGCCGAGATGGCTAGCCGGGACAAAGCATCAGCTCTAGCGTTCCCCTTCCCTGGGAATGTAGCTGACACTGAAGTGGGCCAAAGGAGAGGCTTGTGATTGCACCATACTCAAATAATGGGACATAGTAGGATCTCGTGCCTCGTACTCTCCTTTGATCTGATCGGAGATGAGCTGAGAGTCGGTGAAAACTCTAAGGCATTTCACCCCAAGTTCTTGTGCCAGCCTCATCTCCGATAATAAGGCTTCATACTCAGCCTGGTTGTTGGTGGCTGGAAAGAGGAAACGGAGGCATACTTGATCACAACTCCGTCTGGACTGGCTAAGATGAGGCCTGCCCCACTCCCTTGAGAATTTGACGTGCCATCCATGTGAAGGATCCAGTCCTCCCCTCTTCCCTCGATTGCAGCGCCCAAAGGGTTTGCATGGGACTCCTTCGGCTGCTCTTCTGTCCAAGTGCACTCGACCAGGAAGTCTGCTAAGACCTAAGACTTCATAGCCAACATGGGTCAAAACAACATGTCAAATTCCCCAGCTTGAGTGCCCACTTCGCCAGTCAGCCGGAGGTATCGGGGCGAGAGAGGATTGCCTTGAGTTGTTGATCTGTGACCACCACGATCGGGTGAGCTTGGAAATAGGGCCGAAAGCGCTGGGCGAAGATGATCAATGCAAATATAATCTTTCACTCTGGTATATCTAGTCTCCACATCATGAAGAACCTTACTGGTGTAGTATACTGGCTTTTGTGTTCCGTCGGCGTCCATGCAAACAACATAGAGCTGACGGCCTTGGGAGAGGCTACAAGATACAGGAGGAGCTCCTCTCCACCCCTTGGTTTGGATAACAATGGCGGGGTAGATAAGAACTCTTTTAATCCCTCGAAGGCCTTCTGGCACTCCCTCATCCACTCAAAGCCGTTGACTTTGCGCAGTGCCTTAAAGAAAGGCAAACATCTCTCTGCGGAATTAACAAAAAATGGCTCAGGGCCGCCACCCTTCCAATCAAGCGCTGCACCTCCTTCCTGTTAGCCGGAGACCTCATGTACAAGATAGCTCAGATCTTATCAGGGTTCACCTTGATTCCACGCTGTATCACCATAAACCCAAAATTTGCCCGCTATCACCCCGAAAACGCACTTGCGGGGGTTTAGCCTCATCTGGTACCGAAGGTTGCCGAAAGTCTCTGCCAGGTCAGCAATGTGGTGAGTGGTATGGATACTTTTGGTCAGCATGTCATCCATACACCTCCATGTTGCATTCGATCTGGTCTTTAAAGACTTTATTCATCAGCCTCTGGTAAGTGGCCCCCGTATTCTTTAGTCCAAACAACATCACCTTGTAGCAATATATCTCCTTCTCGTCACAAACGAGATAGCTTTCTCGTCCGCCGGGTCTATTTTGATCTGGTTGTACCCAGAGAAGGCATCCATGAAGCTAAGGGTCTCATGACCGGACGCAGCGTCCACCACTAATCAATCCGAGGCAATGGGAAGCTGTCCTTGGGGCATGCTTTGTTGAGGTCAGTGAAATCCATGCACATCCTCCAGCTCTTGTTAACCTTACGGACCATCACGACGTTGGCCAGCCAGTTGGGGTAATGGACCTCCAGAATGTGGCCTGCTGCCTCCAGCTTGCGGATCTCCTCATTAATGGCCTTCTGCCGGTCTGGGGCGAAGCTTCTCTTCTTTTATCGGACCAGTCGGTACCCTGATTTGATATTGAGTTGGTGAGTAATTACCTCCTCAGGGATGCTGGCATGTCGGATGATGACATGCAAAGATGTAGAATTGGCTCGCAGAAAAGCGAGAAGCTGATCGCGCGCCTCCTCCGAAGTAGAGCCCCGACCTGGATGATCCTCGTCAGGTCCTCCCCCAATGGGAAAGTCAACATGTGCTCGGTGGCTCTCCTCTCGCTCCAAGTCTTGGGAGTTAAGCGGCTCGAGCGGTGTTGCCGGCACCGCCCCTTGTGAACTAGGGGCAAGTGGTAGCAAAGCGGTAATGGGCTCTGCTCCCCCTTATCTCCCCAACTCCCTCACCAGTAGGAAACTTTACTAGTAGTCTTTTGTGGAGATAACTGAAGGGAGAAACAATCTCCGAAGCATGCATGTTTT